>WNWK01058880.1:0-10331 GCA_009830355.1 Cherax destructor | reverse complement strand
CTTAGAAAATTTTGTGTTCATGAACAGGGAGCACCATATTGATGTGCTCTAGATAGAAACAGTGTTCCATAACTGAGAACATTATATATATACTATAGAAATTTAGTAAATTGTTGCGTACTGTTAACAGGAACACCACATTGATGTGCTTAAGGCAGCTTGTGGAGTGTTAGTTACTGAGAACCCAGTATTCTTATGCTCTAAGCTCTGGTCATAATAGAAAAAAAAAAAAAAAAAAACAATAATATTGTGGTGGCATATAGAAGCAAGAGAATGATATCCGTGTTAGGAACACAGGGACTCTTTCAACTATTACTAAATATATCAGTAAACTCATCTAGGCAGAGCAGGGAAAAAGGTAAGCCAAAAGAAATACAAATTTTAATACGTGTATTCCTTCACTATAATAAATTTACACACACACACAATAATATATATATATATATATATATATATATATATATATATATATATATATATATATATATATATATATATATATATATATATATATATTTTGCTAGGAATTGAAGAGCACGAAATATTCAAACACTGATCTCTGGCGAGAGACCGCCCCTTACGAATTTTGGACAGGAACGCAGTGCTTTACGACCGTACCACACTGGACCAACCTTGGCATCCAGCCACGCTAGACGTTGATCCAAGGCACCCAGCTTTAGGCAGGTGGCTTACAGCTTTCATCTCATCCCCTGCATGCATCGACACAACTAGAGATTTATCAATGCTGGGAATTCGCAAGAGCAGGCGAAATATTCACAAACACTGATCTCTGGTCAGAGCATGTCCTCTCGACCAGGACTCGCCATCAATATAATGTTGTGTTAATTGCACATATTGTATGCAATTAACTCTGAACATTATACTGATGGGAAGTAATTACTTGTCGTATCAGTCAATGAGAACTCGGTATGCTAATGCTCTGGTCTTAATGAAAACTGTAAAGGCTAATAATATTGTAGAGCGAACACAAAAACATAGAAGACTCTCAAAGCAAGACCAACAGGAAGAAGTTACAACCTGAAACTTCGGAAAACTGTTGCCGAAATAGAAGTTACTACTGAATGGCATAGAAGAGGCGCTAGTAAAGTTTACTTCAACTGGAATGTTCAGGGAGTTATGTGACCTGAAAGAGAGGCAATACTGAATTTTCCCAACTATAAATATAAAATTAAACACACACACACCCCAAAAGTTGAAAGCTGAAGACATGAATGAGTCACAGGGATGTTAGGAAGTATTTTTAGTCACAGAGTGGTCAGGAAGAAATAGTCTGGAAATGGAGGCAGGGAGGCGGGTCTATACATTGCTTTAGAAGACATATGATAAAGCTCACGTAGCAGGGAGGAGGACTAGTTGTGACCATTGAAGAGGCGAGGCCAGGGGCCATGAATCGACCTCTGCAACCACAATTAGGTGAGTACATACATATATACAAACACATGCACACATGTGCACATATACACACACACATGACACACATAACACACACACACACAGGCAAGGAAGTGAGGTAGTGGAGGCAGGAACCAAAAAGCTTTAAGACGATAAAGATAAAGTTCATGGAACAGGGAGAGGACCTAGTAGCGGTCAGTGAAGAGGCGGGACCAGGAGCTAAGTCTTAACCCCTGCAACCACAATTAGGTGAGTACAATTAGGTGAGTACACACAAACACACACACACAAGTAACAGCTAAGAGCATTTAGTGTTTTTGGGTCATTCCCACAAACTTGTCAATGGTGACTGTATGCGATAGCCAGTAAACAATCCACAAATGTATAACAAAGTACCCAAAGTCAGGAAAATAAGGCGAGGTCCAAAATTTCATAAGGTAATTTTAAAGTGCTGTTTTTTTGCGAGTAGTCTACGAGGGGCAGCTGAGCCTTGTGCCTCAGTTACCTTGAGTTGCCACAAGAGGATTACAAATACAGTTAATTGCAACAAGGCAAAGTCTCGACCACAATGCAGGGAAACAAGTGCGAATATCTGGATTGTGGTGGTGACAGTGCAGTGATAAGGTTGTCTCGTGAGTGATCGGGTAAAGAAAAAAAAGTAAACAGACATCAGCCCAGGTATTTGGTGCTGCCAGAAGTGATTTCCAAATACTGTTAGTATCACTCACGAAATCGTAATGACACGATTGCAAACAAACCACACGACGGGTGGTGTCGAACCCGCAGTCAGAGAGTTCAAAACTCCAGACCGCGCGTAAGCCACTGGGCTAGCTAGCTTCAATAAGATACCTAGTTGGATGAATCTTATTAAAGCCAGCTGGCCCTGTGGCTTACGCGACGGTCTGGAGTTTTGAGACTCTCTGACCGCGGGTTCGAACCCCACCCGTGGTATTGTCTGTTAGTATCAAATGGTAGAGGTTGTGACCACAACACAAGAACGAACATGTATGGACATCTGGAAAGTGTAATGTGAATATCGTGATATTGTTTTGTCTTAGTGCAGTAACATGACAAGAATGTGATGTAAGAAGAAGAAATAATAAAGTGTATAGACCTCTGATGTATATTATATAACATCACGAAGATGTACCACGAGTCATCACAACTACGCCTACGACAGCCACATGCACGATAGTCACTTATATGTGAGAGCAAGTTGGTAAGTTGCTTTCAGTTTTCACTAGCTCACCATTACCTGGACCTGATAAGATCACTTTCTCCCTACCTTAAGTACCAGGTCATTAGTATGGAAAGCCCTGAGAGAAAGTAATTAGTGCTGCTATTAGGCAGATTATTACCTATACGGGCAGTAGATGGGTGTATTTTGAGATGTTTTAAAATATTCTAATGCACCAGTATGTGACATAATAGTAATGTTGGTGCATATTGATTAGGAATAGGAGTAACACACTCGTATAGCCGCTACGGAGCAGTGCGGAACCAGGGTGTGACCTGGTAAATATAGCCGCTACGGAGCAGTGGGGAACCATGAGTGACCTGGTAAATATAGCCGCTACGGAGCACTGGGGAACCACGAGTGACCTGGTAAATATAGCCGCTACGGAGCACTGGGGAACCAGCGAGTGACCTGGTAAACATAAACTGCAGTGACCAACCTCAGTAACACTCAGACATAAACACTTGCACACATTCATATACACACATGCATATACTCATATACCTATACGCACACATGTACATGATCACAAACACAGGCATAAGCAAGCAAATTCATGCAATTACACTCGATAAAGGTCATGGAGCATAGAGTGGACCTAGTAGCGACCAGCGAAGAGGCGGGGCCAGGAGCTGTGAATCCACCCCTGCAACCACAAATAGATGAATACATACAAATATAGACATACACAAATGCTCACATTTCTTCGCACATACACCCTTGCATATACATACTAGCACACACTTCACGCGCACACGCACATACGCAAACCTCCTGGAGTTCTATGATAAAGTAACAGAGGTAAGGCAAGAGAGAGAAGGTGGGTTAATTGCATTTTCTAGACTGCAGGAAGGCCTTCGACACAGTTCCTCACATGAGATTAGTAAAGAAGTTGGAAGAACAAGCATGTATAACAGGAAGGGCACTGGAATGGATCAGGGAATACCTCACAGGGAGGCAACAACGGGTCATAGTGCGTGATGAGGTATCGCAGTGGACGCCTGTGACGAGCGGTGTACCGCAGGGTCAGTCCTAGGACCAGTGTTATTCTTGGTATATGTAAATGACATGACGGACGGGATAGACTCAGAAGTGTCTCTGTTCGCAGATGATGTGAAATTAATGAGGAGAATCACATCGGAAGAGGACCAAGCAGGACTTCAAACATACCTGGACAAGCTTGACATCTGGTCTAGCAACTGGCTTCTCGAATTCAATCCCACCAAATGCAAAGTCATGAAGATCGGAGAAGGGCAAAGAAGACCGCTGACAGAGTACAGGCTAGGCGGACAAAGGCTACAAACCTCGGCAAAGGAGAAAGACCTTGGGGTGAGTATAACGCCAAGCACGTCTCCGGAGGCACACATCAACCAGATAACTGCGGCAGCATATGGGCGACTGGCAAACCTAAGATTAGCGTTCCGTTACCTTAACAAGGAATCGTTCAAGACACTGTACACCGTGTACGTCAGGCCCATACTAGAATATGCAGCACCAGTCTGGAACCCACACCTGGTCAAGCACGTAAAGAAACTAGAGAAAATGCAAAGGTTTGCGACAAGGTTAGTTCCACAACTCAGGGGACTGTCTTATGAAGAAAGGTTGAGGGAAATAGGACTAACAACACTGGAGGAAAGAAGGGTTAGAGGAGACATGATAACAACATACAAAATACTGCGGGGAATCGACAAGGTAGACAGTGACAGGATGTTCCAGAGAGGGAACACAGAAACAAGGGGACACAACTGGAAGCTGAAGACTCAGATGAGTCAAAGGGATGTTAGGAAGCATTTCTTCAGCCATAGAGTAGTCAGGAAGTGGAATAGTCTAGAGAAAGATATAGTGGAGGCAGGAACCATACATAGTTTTAAGACCATACATAGGTTTGAGAAGAGGTATGAAGTTCAAGGAGCAGGGAGAGTGTGGACCTAGTGGCGACCAATAAAGATGCAGGGCCAGGAGCTATGAATCGATGCCTACAACCACAATTAGGTGAGTACAGACACAAACTCACAGACACACTCACACACTCAGATGAATCACAGGGATGTTAGGAAGTATTTCTTCAGTAACAGAGTTGTCAGGAAGTGAAATAGTCTGGGAAGTGAGGTAGTGGAGGCAGGATCCATATGTAACTTTAAGAAGAGGTATGATAAAGCTCATGGAGCAGGAAGAGTGACTGATCTAGTAGCGACCAGTGAAGACGCGGGGCCAGGAGCTGTGACTCGACTCTTGCAACCAAAACTAGGTGAGTACACACACACACACTCACACACAGGGGCCAGGAGCTGAGTCTCGATCCCTACAACCATAATTAGGTGAGTACACACAAACACACACACACACACACACACACTTGTAGAAGCTGAATATTAGTATTAGCAGCATTAGTATTGTAATTATTAGATTTACTATGTATTATTATTATAAGTATTGTATTAGTAATATTGATACATAGAAGTGAGGAGTATTTCTGGGCACACAAACATAGATACGCGCGATACAAACACACACATATGCACAAGTTTTCACACCTTCTGAAAGCTGTCCTGACACATCCTCTCTCCCTCTCTCTCAACACCATACACACACACACAAGCAAACGGTCTCTCCCCCTCCCCTCACGGTCTCCTTCCCCCTCAAGGTTTCCAATGTTCAATGACTCCAGTCCCTCAACCCCTACTCTTACCCACCACTCCACCCCCTCAGGCATTACCCCTCACTCCCCTCTCCATTCTTTTCACCTACCTACCATTCTCTCTCGATCCCCTGCAACCAAAATTAGGTAAGTACACTGCACACACACACACACACACACACACCTCCTCGACCTCTCCCTTCTCTCTCTCTCTCACTCTTTCCCCTCTGTCTCTCCCTTTTTTTTTTCTCTCTCTCTCTCCATCTATCTCTTTTTTCCCTCTACCTTTCCCTTCTCTCTCTCTCACTCTTTTCCCTCTCCCTTCTCTCTCTCTCACTCTTTCCCCTCTCCCTTCTCTCTCTCTCTCTTACTCTTTCCCCTATCCCTTCTCTCTCTCTCACTCTTTCCCCTCTCCCTTCTCTATCTCTCTCCCCATCTCTCTCTCTCTTTCCCCTCTATCTCTCCCTTCTCTCTTACTCTTACCCCTCTCCTCTCTCTCTCTCTCTCTCTCTCTCTCTCTCTCCTCCTCTACCTCTCCCTTCTCTCTCTCTCACTCATTCCCCTCTCCCTTTTCTCTCTCTCTCTCTCTTCTCCCTAAAAAAAAAAATGGTAGGGACTCGAAGGACCCAGGGATCAGAGGAGAATGGTTCTGGTGAGGAAGAATGGATGGAAGAGCAGTGCAAAAGGATGGAACAAGAGTGGGAGAGAAACTAGGAGAGCTTACTGCAAAAATGAAGACAGAGCTTTCTGTGAAATTGGAAAAGAGGTTGGAGGAGTAGAAGACTTGGGAGTCACAAGTCGAAGCTTCAGTAGCCAGGATAAGGGTCCTAGAATATAAGGTAAACAGGCTGAAGTGGGTTACAGAGGTACTGACCAGAGAGGACACAGCATCTGAAGCTGGTACACCCCTGCTGAACGAGGGGCCCAACTTATGCTAAGGCCATATCAGCCTACCAAGCAGGGCCAAGGAGTGAAGGGGGAGAGCAGCTAGGTGCAGGTGGAGAGGGGAATAGGTCAATTGCAGAGGCACGACCATGCCACCAAGAGCTTCAGAAAAAAATAAGGGATAAAATGGCCATGTACAGACAGGAACCAGAGTCACAGAGAAAAAGGCAGTAGGAGGAGGAGAGGGCAAAGTCAGTGTTTGTTCATGGTCTCCAGGAGAGCAAGGGAAGGACACACTGAAAGATGGCAGGCAGAAAGAAAGGAGATTGAGAACATCACAGAAATAGGTGAAGAGGACATGTCCGAGATTGTAAATTTTCAGAGAATAGGGGGGTACTTGAAGGGGAGAAAACGACCAATCAAGCTGATTTTCAGGACAGCAACAGTGTGAAACAGGATCCTCCAATAGAAACCACGGTTGAAGGAATCGGAAGAATACAAGAGGGTGTTCCTAGACCGAGACAGAAAAAACAGAACGACAGCAGCTGAGGGAGAGGACACAAAAGTGAAAGGAGCTAGGAGGAGAGACAAAGACAGAATCAGCAGAGGACAACCAGACCAGGGCAGAGCAACAAGAGCAAGCACACACAGAACCATCCCCAGAACCCCACAACCAATCACGCTATCCCAATACAAACCACAATCCCCCACCAAACACTCTGCTATAGAATCCCGCAGTACACTGCCAGGTCCCCCCCACCCAACCCCTCCAAAACACAGTGTTGGAGAGGAAACTGAAGGTATGGTACACTAATGCTGACGAAATAACAAATAAGTGGGAGGAGTGGCACGAAAGAGTCAAAGAGACATCACCAGACATCATAGACATTATAACAGATGCCTTCTTTCCAATGGGATATCAAATCCTAAGGAAAGACAGAGGGAACAGGGGGTCGAGGAGTGGCACTGCTGATCAAAAACCAATGGGATTTTGATGAGCTGGAGAGAGGAGACAGAGGAGAAGCAAGAGATTACATAGTTGGAACGCTTCAGTCTGGAGGTCCCAAGGTAGAAATTGCAGTGATGTATAACCCACAACAGAACAGCAGGAGGCCAAGGCAAGAGTTTGATGAGAGTAATAGAGCGATGGTTGACACACTGGCTGAAGTGGCCAGAAAGGCTCATGCGAGCAGGGCAAAGCTACTGATCATGGGTGACTTCAACCACAAGGAAATCGATTGGGAGAACTTGGAGCCACATGGGGGCCAAGAAACGTGGAGGGCTAAGATGATGGAGGTGGTTCTGGAAAACTTCATGTACCAACGCGTACATGAACACATACATGAGCCAGCAAGACTGGACCTCATATTCACCTTGGGTAGTGCAGATATTGAGGACATCACATATGAAAGGCCCCTTGGGGCCAGTAATCATGTGGTTTTAAGCTTCGAATACACAGTAGAGTTACAAGTGGAGGGGAAAGCAGCAAGAGCTGTCGAATGAAGCCAAACTACAAGAAAGGGGACTATGTGGGCATGAAGAACTTCCTGAACGGGGTTCAGTGGGAAGAGAACTGGCAGGGAAGTCAGTAAACGAGATGATGGAATGTGTTGTCCAAGGATAACAGGAATAATGAAAAAGCAGGATGAGCCCGTGGTTCACCCAAAGGTGCAGGGAGGCCAAAATCAAGTGTGCTAGGGAATGGAAGAAGTATAGAAGGCAAAGGACCCAGGAGAATAAGGAGATCAGTCATAGAGCCAGAAATGAATATGCACAAGTAAGAAGGGAGGCCAAACGACAATATGAAAATGACATAGCAGCGAAAGCCAAATCTGACCCAAAGCTGTTGTACAACCACATCAGGAGGAAAACAACAGTCAAGGACCAAGTGATCAGGCTAAGGAAGGAAGGAGGAGAGATCACAAGAAATGACCGCGAAGTATGTGAGGAACTCAACATGAGATTCAAAGAAGTGATAACAGAGGAGACAGAAGGGACCCCAGAAAGACGGAGAGGTGGGGTACACCACCAAGTGCTGGACACAATACATGCAACCGAGGAAGAAGTGAAGAGGCTACTGAGTGAGCTAGATATCTGAAAGGCGATGGGGCCGGACAACATCTCTCTATGGTTCCTGAGAGAGGGAGCAGAGGTGCTATGTGTACCCCTAACAACAATATTCGACACATCTATCGAAACAGGGAGATTACCTGAGGTATGGAAGACAGCAAATGTAGTTCCAATTTTTAAAAAAAGAGACAGGAACGTAGCACTAAACTACAGACCAGTGTCACTGACTTGCATAGTATGTAAAGTCATGGAGAAGATTGTCAGAAGAGTGGTGGAACACCTAGAAAGGAATGAGCTTATCAACGTCGGCCAACACGGTTTCAGGGACGGGAAATCCTGTGTCACAAACCTACTGGAGTTCTATGACAGGGTGACAGCAGTAAGACAAGAGAGAGAGGAGTGGGTAGATTGCATTTTCTTGGACTGTAAGAAGGCGTTGGCACAGTTCCACTCAAGAGATTAGTGCAAAAGCTGGAGGGCCAGGCAGGGATAACAGGGTAGGCACTCCCATGGATCAGGAAATACCTGTATGGAAGACAGCAGCAGCGAGTCATGGTACGTGTCAAGGTGTCAGAGTGGGCGCCGGTGATGAGTGGGGTTCGACAGGGGTCAGTCCTAGGACCGGTGCTGTTTCTGGTATTTGTGAACGACATGACGGAATGAATAGACTCCCAAGTGTCCCTGTTTGCAGATGATATGAAGTTGATGAGAAGAATTCAATTGGACGAGGACCAGGCAGAACTACAAAGGGATCTGGACAAGCTGCAAGCCTGGTCCAGCAATTGGCTCCTGGAATTCACCCCCACCAAGTGCAAAGTCATGAAGATTGGGGAAGGGCAAAGAAGACCGCAGACAGAGTACAGTCTAGGGGGCCAGAGATTACAAACTTCAATCAAGGAAAAAGATCTTGGGGTACGTATAACACCAGCCACATCTCCTGAGGCTCACATCAACCAAATAACTGCTGCAGCATATGGGCGCCTAGCAAACCTAAGAACAGCATTCCGACATCTTAATAAGAAATCGTTCAGAACCCTGTACACTGTGTACGTTAGGCCCATACTGGAGTATGCAGCACCAGTTTGGAATCCTCACCTAGCCAAGCACGTAAAGAAACTAGAGAAAGTGCAAAGGTTTGCAACAAGGAGAGGTTAAGGGAAATCGACCTGACGACACTGGAGGACAGGAGAGATAGGGGGAACATGATAACGACATATAAAATACTAAGAGGAATTGACAAGGTGGACAGAGAGAGAATGTTCCAGAGATGGGACACAGCAACAACAGACACAGTTGGAAGTTGAAGACTCAGATGAATCACAGGGATGTTATGAAGTATTTCTTCAGTCACAGAGTGGTCAGAAAGTGGAATACTTAGGGAAGCGATGTAGAGGCGGCAGGATCCATTCACAGCTTTAGGAAGAGGTATGCTGAAGCTCCTAGCGCAGGGAGAGTGACCCAGTAGCGGCCAGTGAAGAGGCTGGGCCAGGAGCTATTGTAAACAGCCTACCCAGAGGCTGTTTCAAACTGCGCGGCACTATGGTGCTGCCCTCTATAGGCCTATCAAGGTCGGGCTGGTCAGCCATGCTTCTCTCTCATTTACACGGCCTACCTCACTGAAGCAGCATCTCCCCCTACGAACTGGCTCCCGGTCCCCTCGCACTCTGTCCCCGTGTATTCCTACACCTTGCCATTAATAAACTGAGTCTAGTCATCGGCCGTATCTCTGCACCTACGCTACCATTCTACTGCCCAAAGTAAGCAGCCAAGAAGTTAGACTTAACAGTGGTGACAGCAGTGGTTCACGGCAGAGTGTAGTGTAGGGGACCCACCGCCCAGTCGATCTTCCGACCAAGCCAGTCATATCCAGGTCATCTGCTGGCTTCTCGCATCATCCGTAGCTTCTAGCGTCTCGTGGGTGCCTGAGTCAGCGCATCGTCCACGATTTTTCCACAAAATCGGGACATAGGGCGTCATCTCCAGCTCCCCAGCCTGAAGCAGTCACGTGTGTGTTCATCTCCTACTCTACAACTCTCCAGCATTCTCCTACACCCTTCTGCATCCAGCAGCATCTCTACGCCCTTCCTA
>WNWK01058879.1:0-10331 GCA_009830355.1 Cherax destructor | reverse complement strand
AGGATCTCACCTTCAAGGACCTCCCCTTTCCCCGGCATCTGCTAGAAAAATGACAGGATGGAAAATGGAAAACCCTTTAAAACCAGGGATGAAAAGCCAGTTGACCTTACAAATCGCTTGTTCTATCTGGCTGGAATATTGCGCCCCCTAACTGCCCTTTCAAGGGCAGGTGTTTGCCCGAAAATGTGCGGGAAAATTTCACGGCACGCATAACTCGATAAACCACCAAAATTACTGGGAATGCTTGGGGTTTCTCCTGTCCCCCTAGAAGCAGGGGGGAATATTGTTATATACACATGGAAAATTCTGGGGGATTAGTACCAAAGCACACGAAAATCCTCCCTCAAACAAAAAGACTGGGCGGCGATGTAACACCCCCTCAAAAAAAGCAGGGGGTGCCACTAGCCGTTGGGGGAAAACCCTAAGTGTCGGGGGGCCCAAGTTGTTCAACTGCCTCCCAGCATACATGGATTCCCACAAACCCCTGGCTGCCCAAACAGGCACTGGCGGGCACCTAAATGGTATCTGACCAGCCGGGCTGTGGTTTGTATGTTGGACCGTGCGGCCGCATAATAGCCTGGTTGATCAGGCTCTGGCCCAAATGGGGCCTGGCCCAAACCGGGCCGCGGGGTGTTACCCCTGGAATTCTCCGGTCCCGCCCAACACCAGAGAAAATTTTACACAATAGTATTACTGTGGGTAACTACGAAAATTATTCCTTCTTATCCTTCAATGGGGCATCATTACCTCAAAAAATTTTTTGAATGAGAATGGGGTGTTTTTATTTATTCTACGCAAATGTAAAGCAACTTGTACAAATGTATGGTGTTTGTATTTGGGGTTTTTAAAACTTAAAAAATGTTGCAGGAATGAATGTGAATGAACTATAATCGTACAGGTATTAATACGCGTTCATCTGTTTGTTTACATTCTCGGCGTCTCTCTTGTTTATGATGGCATCTAAGGATGTTTTGAAATGTTTAAACTCAGTGAACATGTTACGAAGGTAATAATAATAATAATCAGTCTGAGGCACTTTAAATTTAATCTATTTTCATGTAGGTGTGGGTAGTAGGTTGGTAGAAGCATCCACCCAGGGGGTCCACCCTCCCAAGTGAGTAAAAAACGGAAGCCTGAAATTTTTTTCATAGGGTAGGATTGCTGGTGTCTTTTTCTGTCATAAACATGCGAGATTTCAGGTCGTCTTCTTTTCTCTTACACTTGGTCCCTACACTTCCATGTACAAGCTTTAAAAACACCCCCTTGGGGTTTCTTCTATTTTCTTACTAATTCTTGTTCTTGTTTATTTCCTCTTATCTCCATGGGCAAGTGGAACAGAATTCTTCCTCCATAAGCCATGCGTGTCATAAGAGGTGACTAAAATGCCAGGAGCAAGGGGCCAGTAACCCTTTCTCCTGTATATATTACTAAATTTAAAAGGAGAAACTTTCGTTTTTCCTTTTGGGCCACCCTGCTTCGGTGAGATATGGCTGGTTTGTTGAAAAAAATTATAAGTGAAAAAAAAGGCATTCCGCTTTATAGCGGTAGCTTGGAGCCTAACCTGCTGTATGTGGGGTCCTACTGTACACAGGGTTAGTATAAACCACACTGTTTTGTAGTGTAAATAACCACTGTTGTAGCATTAACAACCACAGTGTTATAAAGTAAACATTTGAAAGTTCATATTGTGTTTACAGTTAAGGTAACAACATCAAACCTACCTGAGTGTTTTGCGTAGGAATTTGTAGAGCCAGAGCTAGAGCATTATAGTCAAAGCTTTCATCCAAGGCTACCAGTGCCCCATGAACCCCAGACTCTATCAGATTATTTGCATATTCCTGTGAAAGAAAAAGTATCATTAATATACATTTCACAACAGTAGGCCTACTGGCTCAACCACAGCATGTCCTTCTTATACACAAACCTTCACATTCATATACATGTATGTCCAACACTATCTTTAAAACTACCCAAGTTATTAGTTTCAATAAATTTATCCAACTTCAATGCACTATTCCAAGTCCTTTCTTGGTTACCTAACTTAAGCACTCTAGTTATACTGTACAGTGGACCCCCGAGTTACGAGCACCTCGGAAATCATACAATTATGTAAGTGTAATATTGTAAGTGCTTTTGTAAGTGTATTTTTAGGGGTCTGAAATGGACTAACCTACTTGACATCATTCCTTAAAGGAGAAAATTCGTTTGGTAATGGCACTTGAGCAGCCTTCTGGAATGAATTATGCTCGTAAATCGGGGGTCCACTGTACTTCCTTTATTTATACATCTTCATTTTGTGCAACTCAATCATATTCTTCCCCTCCCCCCCACTCTATGTTTTTCAAGAGAGTAAAGCTTCAGGACTTTCACTTTATATTCAGAGGACACAGGTAAACAATTTCCAATCCCACCTCTGAAACAGACATGAAATCATAAATGACACCTCATCCAGTATGCTACCCATAAAACTAAATGTTCCACAGGAAGATATAAGCAAGGTTTTCCAGTGGGCAGCTGAGAACATGATGCTCAATGGTGATAAGTTCTGGCTGCTTAGGTATGGAAAGAAAGAGAAGTGAAAAGGGACACTGTATACAAAACTCGAGAATCATCAAATAGAACGAAAGGAACACATGAAAGACCTGGGAGTAATTATATCTGCTGATCTTTTTTTCGAAGAACACAATAAGACCAAGGTCAAAACAGCTAGAAAGATGATGGGATGGATAAGGAGAACTTTCAAAACAACAGAAATAGGGCCAATGGTGACATTTTTCAAATCACACGTGCTATCTCATTTGAGATATTGCTCAGTGTTGACGGCCCCATTCAGTGCAGGAGAAATATCAGAGCTGGAACAGAGACAGAGATCATTTATGGTCCACATAGAGCCAATAAAAACAAGAGGATTCATAGTAATCCTCCTGTTGAGAATCCTCAAGCCAAGAAAGGAACCTAGACAGTGGCTAGAATGCATGGGACAAAGTTAAAGATCAAGAGGACGGATGGAGAGGTAGAATTAACGAAGAACCAGGAACCTGTTGTGGAAACATCGAATCGATTCTCCGTGTTACCCGATGAATGTGAGTCGACTACTGGAAACATCACGACGAACGACACCAAGGAAGGTAAGAACATTGTTCTTGTTGGGGATAGTCAGATTAGGTACATGGATAGGGCCTTCTGTTTGAAAGATAGAAGTAGGAGACAGAGGGTTTGCTTTCTTGGGGCTGGGATGGAGCATATTGTTAGCCGTCTGGACGACATCATGAGAGGTAATGGGAGCAATCCTATTATCTGTCTCAGTGCTGGAGGCAACGATGTTGGCAGACGTAGGAGTGAGGACCTGACTAGCAGGTAGAGGTCAGCAATAGACATAATTAGGAAGAAGGGTGGGAACCCTGTCATATGTGGTATTTTGCCAAGGAGAGGAGTTGGAGATGAATGGCTGTCCATGGCAATTGGTGTCAATTGCTGGCTGGACAAATACTGTAAAGAAAATGCAGTAACATTCATTGACAACTGGGACCTCTTCTATGGCAGAAATGACATGTATGCCAGGGATGGGGTTCACTTATCCAGGTCTGGGGTGGGGGCACTGGCAACTGCAGTGGAGGGAGCTGTTAGGGCTTTAAACTAGAAAAAGTTAGTGGTATGGGTTTTGGGGAAAAAACAGTGAAATCCCAGTGTATTAATATTATGAGTTCTAGGGGAACTAGTAATAGACAGAATAAGGTTGATACTGGAAAGTCAGTGGCACTAGGTGACAAGGACAGTAATAGGTACAGTAAGGCCCCGCTTTTTGGCGTTTCGTCTTTTGGCATTCCGTTCATACGGCGAGTTCAAAGTATGACCAAAACTTTTATATACGGCGAGCGTCTTTCAGATACGGCACGCGCCACCCGGTTTGTTTACATTTTCCATGAGCACATCTCTCTATTATGTAATCATCACTCTTGGGCACATTAAATGTCCAATTTTACGTAAATATAGACATTTTCATTAATCCATCTATGATATATTCTTCAAAATTATATGAGAAACACGTTACATAGCACATAAACATGCTGTTTATATGCTATGTTTATATGCTATATAGGTGTGGTTGCCGGGCGGAGGGAAAACATTACGTAATACTAATAAAAATCACTCTTGCGCACATTAAATGTCTTATTTTACGTCAATATAGACATTTTCATTAATCCATCTATGATATATTCTTCAAAATTATATGAGAAACACGTTACATAGCATATAAACATGCTGTTTATATGCTATGGTGTTGCCGGGCAGAGGGAAAACATTACGTAATATTAATAATAATCACTCTTGGGCACATTAAATGTCTTATTTTACGTTAATATAGACATTTTCATTAATTCATCTATGATATTTTCTTCAAAATAATTTAATAAACGCGTTACATAGCATATAAACATGATACATACACCCACAGAATAAAAATTGACAAATATGATATTTGTTTACCAAGCGACTTTGTAGAAGTCGGAAGAATTACGTTTTCTCTAGTCAAACATTGAGGGATAACTGTAGAAAAATATTCCTTTCATATGCCTTCACTCTACATATAGTTATTCACGACCCTTGTGTGTTTAGCACTTCTTTTTTATTATGATAATAATAATGGTAATACTATCATTAACTCTAAAAATAGTGTGTTGCATGAGAATGGGAGTGTTGTTGTTTGTTTATTTTGTACTAACTTGTACACAATGTAAGAGTATTTGTATTGTGAGGTAATTATTATTATAATAAAAAAAATTATTTTGAGGTAAAAGTCTCACAAACTCTTACAAACGTATGTGAATGAACTAAAAGTGGACACGTATTAATCGCATTCATTTCGCCTGACCGTGTGATCGCCCACTACCTGTTCAGTTTGTTTTTATACCTTGTCTGAACTCCGTATCTCGTTCTCTCTCTCGTTTACTCTTTCGTTTACTAGTTGGCTCTCATTGATTATGGCGTCTAAGCTTAGTTGTGATAAAAAGAGGAGTCGTAAGCCTCTTACTTTAAGTGCCAAGTTAGAAATGATTAAACTCAGTGAACTGACTTTTTTGGGTTATCCTAGGTTGTCTATGCATATTTGCTATGTATGATAATCTATGTAACTATTTGTGTATACCTGAATGAACTTACTAACAAGGTATATGTTGATCGCTGAGATAGCCATCAAATACAGTTACATATAGCAGCATATGTGTAGAGAACCCAGGATAACCCAAGAGTGTACTCACCTAATTGTGGTTGCAGGGGTCGAAACTTAGCTCCTGGCCCCGCCTCTTCACTGACCGCTGCTAGGTCCTCTCTCTCCCTGCTCCATGATCTTTATCATACCTCGTCTTAAAGCTATGTATGGTTCCTGCCTCCACTACATCACTTGCCAGACTATTACACTTCCTGACTACTCTATGGCTGAAGAAATGCTTCGTAACATCCCTTTGACTCATCTGAGTATTCAGCTAACACTCTTGCTAGGAGCTAATGCTGCTGGGGATTGCAAGTTAAAACCTATGATAATTTATCACTCAGAGAATCCTATGGCCCTAAAGAACTATGCAAAAGGTAGCCTCCCTGTTTATTATAAATCCAATTCAAAAGCTTGGATGACTACTGATCTTTTCATAAATTGGTTCACAGACTATTTTAAGCCAATGTTAATACTTTAAGGTAAGTAATAAGTGTACTCTGTGTGTATCTTACTTTTTATTGTGTTTTTTAATGCCTAGTGCTATTGCTAACTTAATATAAGTTAATGTAAGCTTGTTGTCTGGCATTTATATGCATTTAGAAGTGGAAAAAATGGCGTTCTGCTTTTCGGCGATGTCTGCTTTAAGGAACTAGCCTGGAACCTAACCTGCCGTATAAGTGGGGCCCTACTGTATAGTGGAAAAACAGAAATGAGCAGAAAGAGTAAAGTGAAAGTAGGGTCTTTAAATGTATATTACACCAATAGTCGTAGTGCTAGGAATAAGATGGACGAGTTGAGATTAGTTGCAAGTACGGGTAATATTGATGTTTTTGCAATAACTGAGACATGGTTTAATATGAAAATCGGGACATCCTGCCGAATGTCACATTCAGGGTTTTAAATTGTTCCAAGTAGACAGAAGTATCGGGAAGGGGGTGGGTTGCACTCTTTTCCGTGATCATTTAAATTGTTGCATAAAAACGGGTATAAAGTCTGAAATAACACATACAGAGTCTGTCTGGATAGAATTTTCAGAGGGGTGTGAAAAATTGATTTTAGGCGTGATTTACCGTCCTCCAAACTTAGATAGGGAACAAGGGACACTACTTTGGGAGGAAATTGTTAAGGCCACAAGGCACGATAACGTAGTAATTCTAGGGGACTTTAACTTTAGTCAGATTAATTGGAATTTCTTGACAGGGAATTTAGAATCTAACGACTTTTTAGAAGTAGTTCAGGATTGCTTTTTGAAGCAGTTTGTGACAGAACCTACAAGGGGAAATAACCTACTTGACTTGGTTCTGGCAAGCAAGGAAACCCTTGTTAATAATTGAAATTACAGAGGAACTCTGCTCAAGCGACCACAAGTCAATTACCTTTAGCATTGAATGGATGTATGATAGTAGGGATAATTCAGTAATGGTCCCAGATTTTCGCTTAGCAGATTATAATGGACTTAGAGAACACTTATCAACTGTGGACTGGGGTGACGAAGAGAGGTATCAATATGACAGTTTTCTTAACACTATACAGGCTGTCCAAAGAACATTTATCCCATATAAATAAATTAGATCAAGTAGAAATGACCCAAAATGGATGAATAATAGGCTCAAATATCTTTTAGGGCAGAAGAAAGGAATTTATAGGCGCGTAAAAAGAGGTGAGGGTCATCTTATAAATCAGTATACTGACATTAAGAGGGACGTTAAAAAGGGGATAAGAAAAGCTAAACGGGACTATGAAATTAAAGTTGCTAGGATTCAAAACTAACCCAAAAGTTTTTTCCAGGTTTATAGAACAAAAGTTAGAGATAAGATAGGTCCCCTTAAAAATAACTCTGGGCATCTTACTGACAAGGAGAATGATATGTGCTCTATTTTTAATAATTATTTTCTCTCGGTTTCCACACAGGAAGACACTAATAATATCCCAGTAATTAATTTTTACAGAGGCCCAGAAGAAGATAAATTATGTAATATCACAGTCACTAGCGAAATGGTTATGAAACAACTAGACCGACTGAAACAAAATAAATCGCCGGGTCCTGATGAGCTTTTTGCAAGGGTTCTTAAGAAATGCAAAATAGAACTCTGTGAACCATTAAGTAACATTTTTAATTTATCTCTTGAAACAGGTGTAGTGTCTGATATGTGGAAGATGGCTAATGTAATTCCTATTTTTAAAGCAGGGGACAAGTCACTACCGTCAAATTACCGCCCAATAAGCCTGACCTCAATTGTAGGCAAATTACTAGAGTCAATTATAGCTGATATTATTAGAAACCATCTAGATAACCATAATTTGATTAATGATACTCAGCATGGATTCACGAGGGGCCGTTCCTGCCTATCTAATTTATTAACCTTCTTTAGTAAAGCTTTTGAGGCTGTTGATCACGATAAAGAATTCGATATTGTTTATTTAGACTTTAGTAAGGCTTCTGATATAGTTCCGCACCAGAGACTGTTAAAGAAAGTGGCAGCTCATGGCATTGGGGGAAAAGTGCTGTCATGGATCGAGTCATGGCTCACCAAAAGGAAGCAGAGTGTGTGTATAAATGGGGTTAAATCCGAATGGGGACTTGTAACAAGTGGTGTTCCACAGGGATCAGTCTTAGGCCCGTTGTTATTTATAATATATATCAATAACCTTGACGAGGGAATTACTAGTGATATGAGCAAATTCGCCGACGACACGAAGATAGGTAGGATAATTTATTCAAACATAGATGTCATAGAACTTCAGGAAGATTTAGACAAACTTAATTTGTGGTCAGAAAAGTGGCAAATGCAGTTCAATGTAGATAAATGCAAGGTTCTGAAGCTCGGGAGAGTCCATAACCCAAGCACTTATAAGTTAAATAACGTAGAACTTAGCCATACAGATTGCGAGAAGGACCTGGGGGTGATGGTAAGCAGCAACCTTAAACCAAGACAGCAATGCCTAGCGTACGTAATAAGGCAAATAGATTACTGGGATTTATATCAAGAAGTGTTAGCAACAGAAGTCCAGAGGTAATATTACAGCTTTATACATCATTAGTAAGGCCTCACCTAGATTACGCAGCTCAGTTCTGGTCTCCATATTACAGAATGGACATAAATTCGTTAGAAAACATTCAGCGTAGAATGACTAAATAAATACATAGCATTAGAAATCTTCCTTACGAAGAAAGATTGAAGACCCTTAAATTACATTCACTTGTAAGACGTAGAATGAGGGGAGACATGATTGAGGTATACAAGTGGAAAATGGGTATTAACAAAGGGGATATAAATAAGGTCTTGAGGGTATCTCTCCAAGAGAGAACCCACAATAATGGATTCAAGTTAGATAAGTTTAGATTTAGAAAGGATATAGGAAAGTACAGTGGTACCTCGAGTTACGATATTTTTTCGTTCGAGAATGCTGTTCAAGTGCCATTACCAAACGAATTTATCCCCATAAGGAATAATGTAAAATAGACTAGTCCTTTTACACCCCCAAAAATATACCTACAAAGGCATTTAAAAAAATAAACTTACATAAAAGGGCGATTTTGGGGACCATCGTAACTCGAGGTACCACTGTATTGGTTTGGAAATAGGGTAGTTGATGAGTGGAACCGTCTGCCTAGTAGGGTTATTGAAGCAAGGACCTTAGGTAGTTTTAAATTTAGGTTGGATAAATTCATGAGTGAGAGGGGTTGGATTTGAGTGGGAATTGCACATGAGTAAATAAAATGGGTTTTGGGGGGAAAACAGAGAAGTCCCAGTGTAGTAATATTATAAGTTGTAGGAGAACTAGTAATAGGCAGAATAAGGTGGATAGTGGAAAGCTAGTGACACTAGATGACAAGGACAGTAATAGGTATAGTGGAAAAACAGAGATGAGCAGGAAGGGTAAAGAGAAAGGAGGGTCTCTAAATATATATTACACCAATAGTCGTAGTGCTAGGAATAAGATGGACGAGTTGAGATTAGTTGCAAGTACGGGTAATATTGATGTTTTTGCAATAACTGAGACATGGTTTAATATGAAAAATCGGGACTTGCCTGCCGAATGTCACATTCAGGGTTTTAAATTGTTCCAAGTAGACAGAAGTATCGGGAAAGGGGTGGGGTGGCACTCTATGTCCGTGATCATTTAAATTGTTGCATAAAACGGGTATAAAGTCTGAATTAACACATACAGAGTCTGTCTGGATAGAATTTTCAGAGGGGTGTGAAAATTGATTTTAGGCGTGATTTACCGTCCTCCAAACTTAGATAGGGAACAAGGGAGACTACTTTGGGAGGAAATTGTTAAGGCCACAAGACACGATAACGTAGTAATTTAGGGACTTTAACTTTAGTCAGATTGATTGGAATTTCATGACAGGGAATTTAGAATCTAACGATCTTTTAGAAGTAGTTCAGGATTGCTTTTTGAAGCAGTTTGTAACAGAACCTACAAGGGGAAATAACCTACTTGACTTGGTTCTGGCAAGCAAGGAAACCCTTGTTAATAATTTAGAAATTACAGAGGAACTCGGCTCAAGCGACCACAAGTCAATTACCTTTAGCATTGAATGGATGTATGATAGTAGGGATAATTCAGTAATGGTCCCAGATTTTCGCTTAGCAGATTATAATGGACTTAGAGAACACTTATCAACTGTGGACTGGGGTGAAGAAGAGAGGTATCAATATGACAGTTTTCTTAACACTATACAGGCTGCCCAAAGAACATTTATCCCGTAGAAAGAAATTAGATCAAGTAGAAATGACCCAAAATGGATGAATAATAGGCTCAAATATCTTTTAGGGCAGAAGAAAGGAATTTATAGGCGCATAAAAGAGGTGAGGGTCATCTTATAAATCAGTATACTGACATTAAGAGGGACGTTAAAAGGGAATAAGAAAAGCTAAACGGGACTATGAAATTAAAGTTGCTAGGATTCAAAAACTAACCCAAAAGTTTTTTCCAGGTTTATAGAACAAAAGTTAGGGATAAGATAGGTCTCCTTAAAAATAACTTTGGGCATCTTACTGACAAGGAGAATGATATGTGCTCTATTTTTAATAATTATTTTCTCTCGGTTTTCACACAGGAAGACATTAATAATATCCCAGTAATTAATTTTTACAGAGGCCCAGAA
>WNWK01058878.1:0-10331 GCA_009830355.1 Cherax destructor | reverse complement strand
TTCCCCATTCTTATGTTCTTATGTTCTATTGGTGAGCCATGACTCGATCCATGACAGCACTTTTCCCCCATTGCCATGAGCTGCCACTTTCTTTAACAGTCTCTGGTGCGGTACTCTATCAAAAGCCTTACTAAAGTCTAAATAAACAATATCGAATTCTTTATCGTGATCAACAGCCTCAAAAGCTTTACTGAAGAAGGTTAATAAATTAGATAGGCAGGAACGGCCCTCGTGAATCCATGCTGGGTATCATTAATCAAATTATGGTTATCTAGATGGCTTCTAATAATATCAGCTATAATTGACTCTAGTAATTTGCCTACAATTGAGGTCAGGCTTATTGGGCGGTAGTTTGACGGTAGTGACTTGTCCCCTGCTTTAAAAATAGGAATTACATTAGCCATCTTCCACATATCAGACACTACACCTGTTTGAAGAGATAAATTAAAAATGTTAGATATTGGTTCACAGAGTTCCATTTTGCATTCCTTAAGAACCCTTGCAAAAAGCTCATCAGGACCCGGCGATTTATTTTGTTTCAGTCGGTCCAGCTGTTTCATAATCATTTCGCTAGTGACTGTGATATTACATAATTTATCTTCTTCTGGGCCTCTGTAAAAATTAATTACTGGGATATTAATAAAGACAACACCTCACAGTAGCGTAACATCGCACGGCTCTGTGAAGAGGAACATAAGAAAGGACCTGAAACTCTTCCCAAGAATTAAGATTAGTCCAATTTATCATTAAATTCTTCCCAAATTGGACTAATCTTAATTCTTGGGAAGAGTTTCAGGTCCTTCTATGTTCCTCTTACAGGTGTGCGATGTTGCTACTGTGAGGTGTTGTCTTTGTTAGTGTGATGTGACTGTGAGGTGTAGTCTGCCCTTTATAAACCTTCTTGTCATGTTTCCTTTTATAGTTCCTTGATAATGTGAGTAGTCACGAAGCGCTTGGAATTCTTCTATTTTTTCAGTGGTTGTCTTGCATATTTTGATATCACCTATTTTTGGATCTTTTGCATTTATATATATTTTATATATATATATATATATTTTAATATATATATATATTTTAATATATATATGTCGTGATTAGGTAAAACTGGTCAATTAGCAAGAACTCATTTAAAATTCAGTCCTTTCTAAAATTGTATCTTATACGTTTAAAGATATATTTTTTTTCATTTATGTTAATGTAAAAAATTATAATTTTGTACCAAAAGAAACTTTGAAAACCTACCTAACCTTATTACAACAAGCGCAATTTAATTTAGCCTAACCCAACTAAATATACTTTAGATACGTTAACATTAATTTAATAATAAACAAACACAATGAAATATATTTTTTTCGTTAGGTTCAGAATGATTTTGGCGAAATTATTGCATACACAAATTTTCGCTTGCTTTATTTGGCAAGAGGAGCGTTGCTATTTAAGCCAAAATCGCAAGTTTTACCTAATCGGCACGACATATATATATATATATATATATATATATATATATATATATATATATATATATATATATATATATATATATATATATATATATATATATATATATATATTATATATATATATATATATATATATATATATATATATAACACCTTCCCTGTATATATTACTAAATGTAAAAGGAGAAACTTTCGTTTTCCCTTTTCGGCCACCCCGCTTCGGTGGGAAACGACCGACGTGTTGAAATAAAGAATATATATATATATATATATATATATATATATATATATATATATATATATATATATATATATATATATATACATATGTCAAACCGAATTGTTTAAACTAGCGATTTGGGCTTAAATTGAAACTCTCTTTTTGCCGAATAAGGCAAGCGAAAATTTGTATAAAACTGGTCAATATGTAAAACTGGTCAATTAGCAAGAACTCATTTAAAATTAAGTCCTTTCTAAAATTTCCTTTTATATTTTTACAGATATTTTTTTTCATTTATGTTAATGTAAAAATTAATATTTTTTTTACCAAAAGTACCTTAGAAAACTTACCTAAACTTATTACATGAAGCTCAATTTGTTTCCTACAAAACACAAACGGTCATGGTCTCTAGGCATCATGAAGTTAATGCTGGAATAATGGTAAAATTGAATGAGGGAGCGTTGAAACCCAGTGACGAGGTGGGTATCATAGGGGGAAGGTATGGAAATAAATGGTATAAAATACCGACACAATGGAAAAATAAACACATATGCAGTATAATGTAATCCTTTATTGACAACGTTTCGCCCACGCAGTGGGCATTATCGAGTCACAGACAGATCTACCTAGCTGTTGTTGGTGCTGCTGGGTGTTGGTGGTGTTGCTAGGTGTTGGTCGTGTTGCTGGGTGTTGGTTGTGTTGCTAGGTGTTGGTAGATCTGTCTGTGACTCGATAAAGCAGTGGCGTGGGCGAAACGTTGTCAATAAAGGATCACATTATACTGCTTATGTGTTTATTTTTCCAGGGGGAAGGTATGTTTGATTAAAAACTGTCTGTAAAGAATTATGTGGTAAATCTTGCAAGCAAGGCAGACAAGAAACTTAGAGCACTAGGGTGTATCTTGTACCTGCCTGACAGAAGAGGTGTCGTGAGTAGTCCTTCGTAGATTGGGTATAATAATAGTGTGCAAGGCACACTTACGCTAACACCTTCAGTATGTTCCACTTTCTTTGATTGCCTGTCCAACGTCTCATCCACGACTTCTGGACAGAATAAGGAGCAGAGCAAGACGACTTACCTCTTGCATGGACCGGACATGGATATATCTTTCATTTAAGCAGAGCCAAGATCTCCGAAGATATATCGATGGCCTTAATGTTATATACAAGGTTAAAATTGTCAAGGTACCACTTATGGCTCCACTTTCCGGACAGCGAGAAGACAATTTCTATGCAAGAAGACGGGCAACAAACGACAACTACACTCTAGCTGTACCCATCTCAAGAATATCACTTCATCTGTGATTATTAATTCCTAGAAGGACTCGTGTCTGGTACATGTTCGTACAGCATTTACATAATGAAATATAGTCAATGATCAAATAAAATCACTGGCTCACAGTTATCTCCAACTTCATTCTCTTGATTAATTGAAGAATTCAAATCAGTTAAGGAAGAAAACAGCTCTTAGCATGCAAATAAAGGATAGAACATCTCGTAACTGTGTAAAAACCATTGCTTAAACGATAAAACTAACAAAGAAAGAGGGAGAAGAGAGAGAGAGAGAGAGAGAGAGAGAGAGAGAGAGAGAGAGAGAGAGAGAGAGAGCATCCATGACGCAGTCTGAGGTAAGAGATGATCATTTCTGATGTACGTGTGTGCTCCCACACAAATATCTCACAATACATCATGGACTGTATCCTGAGTCCACTCTCATGTTTTCACTGCCACTCAGACTGCATGAATATATAATAATAATGTTGATTTATGTTAAATATATTTAATAATAATGTTGATTAACGTTGAAGCTCCGTGACGTACACTGCGTCAAAAATTTATAGTCAACTTGGGAAGCTGCGCTTAGTAGTAACTCCGATGATCTATATGTTATTGTCAGGAGATAAAATACGGTTATTATATATCAGGAGTCGTTTGTTCACGATTCCCTCGTGTGTACATAGTGCGAGGCCCCCACCGTGGATGGTGTTGCTAGCTGTTGGTGGTGTTGCTGAGTGTTGGTGGTGTTGCTAGGTATTGGTGGTGTTGCTGGGTGTTGGTGGTGTTGTTATGTGTTGGTGGTGTTGCTGGGTGTTGCTGGTGTTGCTGGGTGTTGGTGGTGTTGCTAGGTGTTGGTGGTGTTGCTGGGTGTTGGTGGTGTTTCTAGGTGTTGGTGGTGTTTCTAGGTGTTGGTGGTGTTGCTAGGTGTTGGTGGTGTTGCTAGCTGTTGGTGGTGTTGCTGGATGTTGATGGTGTTGCTGGGTGTTGGTGGTGTTGCTGGATGTTGGAGGTGTTGCTAGGTGTTGGTGGTGTTGGTGGTGTTGCTGGGTGTTGGTGGTGTTGCTGGATGTTGGTGGTGTTGCTAGGTGTTGGTGGTGTTGCTGGGTGTTGGTGGTGTTGCTTGGTGTTGGTGGTGTTGCTAGGTGTTGGTGGTGTTGCTGAGTGTTGGTGGTGTTGCTAGGTGTTAATGGTGTTGCTAGCTGTTGGTGGTGTTGCTAGCTGTTGGTGGTGTTGCTAGCTGTTGATGGTGTTGCTAGGTGTTGGTGGTGTTGCTAGGTGATGGTTGTGTTGCTAGGTGTTGGTGGTATTGCTAGGTGATAGTTGTGTTGCTAGGCGTTTGTGGTGTTGCTAGGTGATGGTTGTGTTGCTAGGTGTTGGTTGTGTCGCTAGGTGTTGGTGGTATTGCTTGGTTCTGGTGGCGTTATTAAGTGTTGGTGGTGTTTCCAGTTGTTGGTTGTGTTGCAAGGAGTTGTGGTGTTGTTAGGTACACGTGGTGTTGCTAGGTGTTTGTTATGTTTCTAGCTGTTGGTGGTGTTGCTAGGTGATATTGTTGTTACTAGGTGTTAGTGGTGTTACTAGATGTTGGTGGTGTTGCTAGGTGTTGGTGGTGTTGCTAGGTGTTTATGGTGTTGCTAGATGGTGGTGATGTTGCAATGTGTTGGTGGTGTTGCTAGGTGTTTATGGTGTTGTTAGATGTTTATGGTGTTGCTAGGCGTTAGTGTTGTTGCTAGGTGTTGATGGTGTTGCTAGGTGTTGGTGGTGTTGCTATGGATTGGTGGTGTTGGTACGTGTTTGTGGTGTTTCTAGGTGTTGTTGGTGCTGCTAGGTGTTAGTAGTGTTGCTAGGTGTTGGTAATGTTACCAGGTGTTGGTGGTGTTGCTAAGTGATATAATGTTGTTAGATGTTGTTGGTGTTGCTAGGTGTTGGTGGTGTTGCTAGGTGTTGGTAGTGTTGCTAGGTGTTGATGGTGTTGCTAGGTGATGGTTGTGTTGCTAGGTGTTGGTGGTATTGCTAGGTGATGGTTGTGATGCTAGGCATTGGTGGTGTTGCTAGGTGATGGTTATGTTGCTAGGCGTTGGTTGTGTCGCTAGGTGTTGGTGGTATTGCTTGGTTCTCGTGGCGTTGCCAAGTGTTGATGGTGTTTCCAGTTGTTGGTTGTGTTGCAAGGAGTTGTGGTGTTGTTAGGTACTGGTGGTGTTGCTAGGTGTTGGTTTTGTTTCTAGCTGTTGGTGGTGTTACGAAGTGTTGGTGGTGTTGCTAGGTGATATGGTGTTACTAGGTGTTGGTGGTGTTTCTAGGTGTTGGTGGTGTTGCCAGGTGTTGTGGTGTTGTTAGGTATTGGTGGTGTTGCTAGATGTTGGTGGTGTTGCTAGGTAATGGTGGTGTTGCTAGGTAATATTTGTGTTACTAGGTAATGGTGGTGGTGTTTCTAGGTGTTTGTAGTGTTGCTAGGTGTTGGTGGTGTTGCTAGGTATTGGTTGTGTTGCTAGGTGTTGGTGGTGTTGCTAGGTTTTGGTGGTATTGGTAGGTGTTGGTGGTGTTACTAGGTAATGGTGGTGTTGTTAGGTGATGGTGGTGTTGCTTGTGTTGTTGGTGTTGCCAAGTGTTTGTTGTGCTGTTAGGTGTTGGTGGTGTTGCTAGGTGTTGGTTGTGTTGCCAGATGTTGGGGTGTTGTTAGGTATTAGTGGTGTTGCTAGGTGCTAGTGGTGTTGCTAGGTGCTAGTGGTGTTGCTTTGTGTTGCTGGTGTTGATAGGTGTTCCTGGTGTTGATAGGTGTTGGTGGTGTTGCTAGGTGTTGGTGGTGTTGCTATTTGTTTGTGGTATTACTAGGTAATGGTGGTGTTGCTAGGTGTTTATAGTGTTGCTTGGTGTTGGTGGTGCTGCCAAGTGTTTGTTGTGTTGCTAGGTGTTGGTGGTGTTGCTAGGTGTTGGTTGTGTTGTCAGGTGTTTCCTGTGTTGCTAGGTGTTGTGGTGTTGTTTGGTATTGGTAATGTTGCTTGGTGTTGGTGTTTTTCATTGGTGTTGGTTGTGTTTGTAGCTGTTGTTGGTGTTGCCTTTTGCAAATCCATAAATGCCACAAAAACCTATGTACCCTTATCGAAATACTGTTCACCTATATGTTTCACTTTCAAACACTTGTCTACACCCCCCCTAAACTTCCTGAAGCCTCCTTGTTCATCTGCTATCCTGCTTTCCGTCTTACACCTAATTTTTTCAACATTTTTAACCAATCAATCCCAGCTGCTTTACCCCGTTTCATTCTACCCACTGCCCCACGCACATTCCCCACACTCACAACAGGTTCTTCCCCACTCCTAAAAGATGTTATTCCTCCTTGCCCTATACACGAAATCACAGCTTCCCTATCTTCATCAGCATTTAACAATTCCTCAAAATATTCCCTCCATCTTTCCGATACGTCTAACTCTCCATTTAATAACTCTCTTCTCCTATTTTTAACTAACAAATCCATTCGTTGCTTAGGCTTTCTCTTCTTTTTAATCTCAGTCCAAAACTTTTTCTTAATTTCAACAAAATTTGTTGATTACATCTCACCCACTCGCTCATTTGCTCTCTTTTTACATTGCTTCACCACTCTCTTAACCTCTCATTTTCTCTCCATTTACTCCTCCCTCCTTGCATCACTTCTACTTTGTAACAACCTCTCATATGCTAACTTTTTTTCTCTTGCATCATCATTCTTTACATCATCATTCCACCAATCGCTCTTCTTCCCTCCCGCACCCAGTTTCCTGCAACCACAAACTTCTGCTGAACACTCTAACACTAAATTCTTAAGCTTACCCCATACCTTTTCTACCCCATTGCCTATACTCACACTAACCCATCTGTCTTCCAACAGTTGTTTATATCTTACCCTAACTGCCTCCTCCTTTAGTTTATAAACTTTCACCTTTCTCTTACTTGTTACTATGTATTAGGATTAGTCTGCCCGAAATTCCCCTGCATGATAGTGGCTTTCTTTCTACTTAGCAAACCAAAACTGTAATTACATATTGTAAACTTTACAAATAAATAAACTTTTACTTTAGTTTTACTTTACTTGTATCGCATCTACCTTTTACTCTCACTGTAGCTACAACTAAAAAGTGATCTGATATATCTGTGGCCCCTCAATAAACATGTACATCCTGAAGTCTACCAAACAGTCTTTTATCTACCAATACATAGTCTAACGAACTACTGTCATTACGCTCTATATCATATCTTGCATACTTATTTATCCTCTTTTTCTTAAAATATGTGTTTCTTATAACCAAACACCTTTCTATACAAAGTTCAGTCAAATGCTCCCCATTATCATTTACACCTGGCACCCCAAACGTACCTACCACACCCTCTCTAAACGCTTCTACTTTAGAATTTAGGTCCCCTACTACAATTACTCTCTCACTTGGTTCAAAAGTTCCTACACACTCGCTTAACATCTTCGTCTTCATTCCTCTTTTCTCCAGCTGCATGCACACTTATTATGACCCACTTTTCACATCCGACCCTTATTTTAATCCAGATAATGTTTGAATTTATTCATTTACATTCCCTCTTCTCTCTCCATAACTGATTCTTCAACATTATTGCTACCCCTTCCTTAGCACTAACTGTCTCAGATACTCCTGACCTAATCCCGTTTATTTCTTTCCAGTGAAACTCGCCTACCCGCTTCAGCTTTGTTTTGCTTAGGGCCAGGACATCCATGTTCTTTTCATTCATAACATTATCAATCATTTCTTTCTTATCATCCGCACTACACACGAGACATTCAAACATCCCAACTTTATAAAAAAAAAAAATCTTGTTTTTAGTAATTTATACAGGAGAAGGGGTTACTAGCCTATTGCTCCTGGTATTTAGTCGCTCCTACGACACGCTATATATATATATATATATATATATATATATATATATATATATATATATATATATATATATATATATATATATATATATATATATATATATATATATATTTATATATATATATATATATATATATATATATATATATATATATATATATATATATATATGTCGTGCCGATTAGGTAAAACTTGGATTTTGGCTTAAATAGCAACGCTCTTCTTGCCATATAAGACAAGCGAAAATTTGTGTATGCAATAATTTCGCCAAAATCATTTTGAACATAACGAAAAAATATATTTCATTGTATTTGTTTATTATTAAATTAATGTTAACGTATCTAAAATATATTTAGTTGGGTTAGGCTAAATTAAATTGCGCTTGTTGTAATAAGGTTAGGTAGGTTTTCAAAGTTTCTCTTGGTACAAAATTATAAATTTTTACATTAACATAAATGAAAAAATATATCTTTAAACGTATAAGAGAAAATTTTAGAAAGGACTTAATTTTAAATGAGTTCTTGCTAATTGACCAGTTTTACCTAATCGGCACGACAATATATATATTTTATATATATATATATATATATATATATATATATATATATATATATATATATATATATATATATATATATATATATATATATATATTGTGTGTGTGTGTGTGTGTGTGTGTGTGTGTGTGTGTGTGTGTGTGAGTGGTGTGTGTGTGTGTGTGTACTCACCTATTTGTGGTTACAGGGGTCGATTCATAGCTCCTGGCCCCGCCTCTTCACTGATTGCTACTAGGTCCTCTCTCTCCCTGCTCCATGAGCTTTATCAAACCTAGTCTAAAAACTATGTATGGTTCCTGCCTCCACTATGTCGCTTTCTAGGCTATTCCACTTCCTGACAACTCTATGACTGAAGAAATACTTCCTAACATCCCTTTGACTCATAGGAGTCTTCAACTTCCAATTGTGACCTCTTGTTTCTGTGTCCCCTCTCTGGAACATTTGTCTCTGTCCACCTTATCTATTCCTCGCAGTATTTTATATGTCGTTATCATGTCTCCCCTAACCCTCCTGCCCTCTAGTGTCATCAGGCCGATTTCCCTTAACCTTTCTTCGTAGGACAATCCCCTAAGCTCTGGGACGAGTCTTGTTGCAACCCTTTGCACTTTCTCTAATTTCTTGACGTGCTTGACCAGGTGTGGGTTCCAAACTGGTGCTGCATACTCCAGTATGGGCCTGACGTATATGGTGTACAGAGTCTTGAATGATTCCTTAGTGAGGTATTGGAACGCTATTCTTAGGTTTGCCAGCCGCCCGTATGCTGCAGCAGTTATCTGATTGATGTGTGCCTCAGGAGATGTGCTCGGTATTATACTCATCCCAAGATCTTTTTCTTTGAGTGAGGTTTGCAGTCTTTGGCCACCTAGACTATACTCTGTCTGTGGTCTTCTTTGCCCTTCCCCGATACTCATGACTTTACATTTGGCAGGGTTAAATTCAAGGAGCCTGTTACTGGAACAGTCTTGTAGCCTGTCCAGGTCTCTTTGTAGTCCTGCCTGATCCTCGACTGATTTGATTCTTCTCATTAACTTCACATCATCTGCAAACAGGGACACTTCTGAGTCTATCCCTTCCGTTATGTCATTCACATATACCAAAAACAGTACAGGTCCTAGGACTGACCCTTGTGGAACTCCACTCGTCACAGGTGCCCACTCTGACACCTCGTCACGTACCATGACTCGTTGTTCCTCCCTGTCAGATATTCTCTGATCCATTGCAGTGCCTTTCCTGTTACGTGTGCCTGATCCTATAGCTTTTTCATTACCCTCTTGTGAGGAACTGTGTCGAACGCCTTCTTGCAGTCCAAAAAATGCAGTCTATCCACCCCTCTCTCTCGTGTCCTACTTCTGTTACCTTGCCATAAAACTCCAGTAGGTTTGTGACACAGGATTTTCCTTCCCTGAAACCGTGCTGGTTGTCGTTTATAAGCTTGTGTCTTTCTAGGTGCTCCACCACTCTCCTCCTGATGATCTTCTCCATGACTTTGCATACTATACACGTCAGTGACACAGGTCTGTAGTTTAATGCCTCGTGTCTGTCTCCTTTCTTAAAAATTGGGATTACATTTGCCATCTTCCACGCCTCAGGTAGTTGCCCAGTTTGAATGGATGTGTTGACGATTTGTGTTAGTGGCACACACAACATCTCTGCTCCATCTCTAAGGACCCACGGAGAAATGTTGTCCGGTCCCACCGCTTTTGAGGTATCGAGTTCACATAGCAGCTTCTTCACCTCCTCCTCGGTTGTGTGTATTTCATCCAGCACTTGTTGGTATACCTCCCTATTCTGAATTCCTGGAGTCCTTCTTGTCTCCTCTGTAAATACTTCTTTAAATCTCATGTTGAGCTCCTCACATACCTCTTGGTCGTTTCTTGTGAACTCCCCACCTTCCTTCCTCAGCCTGATTACCTGGTCCTTGACTGTTGTTTTCTCCTGAT
>WNWK01058877.1:5000-10332 GCA_009830355.1 Cherax destructor | reverse complement strand
TTGAGGAAGCCTAGAGAACAAATGGATTTGACAGTTAAAAATAGGAGAGGAGAGTTATTAAATGGAGAGTTAGAGGTATCGGGAAGATGGAGAGAATATTTTGAGGATTTGTTAAATGTTGATGAAGACAGGGAAGCTGTGATTTTGTGTGTAGGGCAAGGAGGAATAACATCTTGTAGGAGTGTGGAAGAGCCAGTTGTGGGTGTAGGGGAAGTTCGTGAGGCAGTGGGTAGAATGAAAGGGGGTAAGGCAGCTGGGATTGATGGGATAAAGATAGAAATGTTAAAAGCAGGTGGGGATATAATTTTGGAGTGGTTGGTGCTATTATTTAATAAATGTATGGAAGAGGGTAAGGTACCTAGGGATTGGCAGAGAGCGTGTATTGTTCCTTTGTATAAAGGCAAAGGGGACAAAGAGAGTGCAAAAATTATAGGGGAATAAGTCTGTTGAGTGTACCTGGTAAAGTGTATGGTAGAGTTATTATTGAAAGAATTAAGATAAAACAGAAAGCAGGATAGCAGATGAACAAGGGGGCTTTAGGAAAGGTAGGGGTGTGTAGACCAAGTGTTTACAGTGAAACATATAGGTGAACAGTATTTGGATAAGGGTAAAGATGTTTTTGTGGCATTTATGGATTTGGAAAAGGCGTATGATAGGGTAGATAGGGGGGCAATGTGGCAGATGTTGCAGGTGTATGGAATAGGAGGAAGGTTACTGAAAGCAGTGAAGAGTTTTTATGAGGATAGTGAGGCTCAGGTTAGAGTGTGTAGGAGGGAAGGGACTATTTCCCAGTAAAAGTGGGCCTTAGACAAGGATGTGTGATGTCACCGTGGTTGTTCAATATATTTATAGATGGGGTTGTAAGAGAAGTGAATGCGAGGGTCTTGGCAAGAGGTGTTGGGCTAAAAGATAAAGAAGCAAATACAAAGTGGGAGTTGTCACAGTTGCTTTTGCTGATGACACTGTGCTTTTGGGAGATTCTGAAGAGAAGCTGCAGAGGTTGGTGGATGAATTTGGTAGGGTGTGTAAAAGAAGAAAATTGAAAGTGAATATAGGAAAGAGTAAGGTGATGAGGATAACAAAAAGAATAGGTGACGAAAGATTGGATATCAGATTGGAGGGAGAGAGTATGGAGGAGGTGAATGTATTCAGATATTTGGGAGTGGATATGTCGGCGGATGGGTCTATGAAGGATGAGGTGAATCATAGAATTGATGAGGGGAAAAGGGTGAGTGGAGCACTTGGAGTCTGTGGAGACAAAGAACCTTGTCCATGGAAGTAAAGAGGGAATGTATGAGAGTATAGTTATACCAACGCTCTTATATGGGTGTGAAGCATGGGTGATGAATGTTGCAACGAGGAGAAGGCTGGAGGCAGTGGAGATGTCATGTCTGAGGTCAATGTGTGGTGTGAATATAATGCAGAGAATTCGGAGTTTGGAAATTAGGAGGAGGTGCGGGATTACCAAAACGATTGTTCAGAGAGCTGAGGAGGGGTTGTTGAGGTGGTTTGGACATGTAGAGAGAATGGAACGAGACAGAGTGACTTCGAGAGTGTATAAATCTGTAGTGGAGGGAAGGCGGGGTAGGGGTCGGCCTAGGAAAGGTTGGAGGGAGGGGTAAAGGAAGTTTTGTGTGCGAGGGCTTGGACTTCCAGCAAGCATGTGTGGCGTATTTGATAGGAGTGAATGGAGGCATATGGTTTTTAATACTTGACGTGCTGTTGGAGTGTGAGCAAAGTAACATTTATGAAGGGATTCAGGGAAACCGGCAGGCCGGACTTGAGTTCTGGAGATGGGAAGTACAGTGCCGGCACTCTGAAGGAGGGGTGTTAATGTTGCAGTTTTATAACTGTAGTGTAAAGCACCCTTCTGGCAAGACAGTGATGGAGTGAATGATGATGAAATTTTTTCTTTTTCGGGCCACCCTGCCTTGGTGGGAATCGGCCGATGTGTTAATAAAAAAAAAAAAAATATATATATATATATATATATATATATATATATATATATATATATATATACACACACACACACACACACACACATATATACATACACACACACACACACATTTACTTACCTTTATTGAAGAGTTGCAGGCATCTGGAAGATAGGGATGATGACAGGGGCAGGGTGTTAGTGGTTGGAAGGGGAATCCCCCTCCAATAGGACTTCAGGTAACAAGTCCCTCTCTGGGGTTACTTCTCTTCTTTTTCTTTTAATGCATGCCTGCTACACTCCCTGCATGCCTGCTAAACTCCCTGCATGCCTGCTACACTCCCTGCATGCCTGCTACACTCCCTGCATGCCTGCTACACTCCCTGCATGCCTGCTACACTCCCTGTATGCCTGCTACACTCCCTGCATGCCTGCTACACTCCCTGCATGCCTGCTACACTCCCTGCATGCCTGCTACACTCCCTGCATGCCTGCTACACTCCCTGCATGCCTGCTACACTCCCTGCATGTCTGCTACACTCCCTGCATACCTGCTACACTCCCTGCATGAATGCTACACTCCCTGCATGAATGCTACACTCCCTGCATGAATGCTACACTCCATGCATGAATGCTACACTCCCTGCATGAATGCTACACTCCCTGCATGAATGCTACACTCCCTGCATGAATGCTACACTCCCTGCATGAATGCTACACTCCCTGTATGCCTGCTATACTCCCTGCATGCCTGCTGCATGCCTGCTACACTCTCTGCATGCCTGCTACACTCCCTGCATGAATGCTACACTCCCTGCATGAATGCTACACTCCCTGCATGAATGCTACACTCCCTGCATGAATGCTACACTCCCTGCATGAATGCTACACTCCCTGCATGAATGCTACCACTGGGGTGCCACTAGGAAGCTTCCTTGGACCCATGGTGACTTATTTCACAGTGACAATCACTAAACCACCAAAAAAGACACCAAATGTATTGTGAATGTTTGAAAGAGCGCGGTGGGTAATGTTCTCTCAATGGTAAACAACACTTCACTGGCGGGCGTCCTGCGCAGGCGCGGAGCAGGCGGACAGGTCTAATACGTTACGAAACACGAGCCAGTTTACGATACACGAAATCAAAAAAAGCTTACGAAACACGATTTTTCAAAATATGAGCCTTACGAAACTCGGGGGTCCACTGTACTTGTCATCGTGAAACCAGTCAAAATTCTCTCTATTTCTTTAATATATCATCTATTCTATAAAATGAAACTAAGAAAACGAGAATACAAGCATAAATACCATACGAAAATAGACTGCAAAGTCGCTGTTTTAAACCAAAAACACGGTCAGAGTTTTTTTTTCCTCATTATGGACTGTGTGGTGCAGGAATTTTTTTATACTGCGCACACTGACCGCACAGACCCAGTCTATCACATCTAGGCCTGACAGCCTGTTTCTGCTTGATTTGAGGGCGCTAGAATTTAGGCGTACTACTACGTCAATAACCCCAGGGCGTAAGCCGTACTAGTACGACCAAAACCCCAAAAGGGTTAAAAAACAAAGAAGGGAAGTAACCCCGGAAAAGGACTTGGTACCTGAAGTCTTTATGGAAGGGGATTCCTCTTCCAAACAATAACAAATCTTCCATCCTCTCCCCTCCTCCCGTCTTCCACACATCAACAACTCTTCAATAAAGGTAAGTGACATGTTATTATTGTTTTATTCTTCATGTCTCATTGTTTTCTGTATTAGGCACATGTATATTTCATGTACAAAAATATTTTGGTTTAATACATTTGAGTGTCTGGAACGGATTACTTGAATTCCATTATTTCTTATGGGGAAAATGGATTCGGAAATCGTAATATTCGGTTTTAGTCAAACTCTCTGGAATGGATTAATTACGAAAACCGGGGGTCCACTGTATATCATGTTTCTATGTTATTAATATTGTTTATTATGTCATATTAGATGAATTGTGCTAGATAAATAAGCTATAGAGTTGATATTAGTGTCATATTGAAGGACTATCTTGTCCTGCCTCCAAATAAACTCTCCTGCCTCTCTCATATGCCAACAAGAGTCTTCAATAAAGGTAAAACTGATTTAAATGTTCATTTATCCATTAAAATTAGTTCTTTATATTTATTTCTCATTGTTTTCTGTATGTAAAACTATAGTATTTATTCTTTAAAAAAATGAATTTTTTGTGAATATTTTTGGGTGAAATGGATTAATTGGATTTACATTATTTCTTATGGGAAATATTGCTTCGACTTTCGGCCGTTTCGAGTTTAGGCCTAGCTCCTGGAACAGATTACGGCCGAAACTTTGAGTAGTTTGAGTAGTTGTGATGATTTTGGTAGGTCATTGATGTAAATGAAAGACACTTTTTTTGTGGGACCCCGACTCTAATTGGTTGTGTGGAAGAGTTAACTCCATTTGTGTACACATATTGGCTTCTGTTACTAAGGTATGACTTTAGGTAGTTGAGGGAGTGCTCTCTTATACCATACTCAACTCTCACCCTACGTTAAGACTACAAATATTTTAACCCTTTGACTGTTTCGGTTGTATATATACGTCTTACGAGCCACTATTTCTGACGTATATATACTCAAAAATTCTAGCGGCTTCAAATCAAGTGGGAGAAAGCTGGTAGGCCCACATGTGAGAGAATGGATCTGTGTGGTCAGTGTGCGCTGTATAAAAAAAAATCCTGCAGCACGCAGTGCATAATGAGAAAAAATAAACTGACCGTGTTTTTGGATTAAAATGCTGATTTTGAGGTGTATTTTCGTATAATATTTATGGTTGTATTCTCTTTTTCGTGGTTTCATATGATAGAATGGAAAACATTTTACAGAAATAGAGATAAGTTTGATTAGTTTCATGATGAAAATGACCTTAAAATTGAGCTCAAATTAGCGGAAATGTTCGATTTTTGCCAATGTTCAAGAGTAAACAAATCACATCACGCCACGCGTCCAATATACTTCAACTGGTGAGTCTTATATTTTTTTGCAAGTGCACTGATATTATTTATACCATTTTTACAATAATGCAGTATTCTGCATAACAGTAAATCTTTTATTTTTTGTGTGAATAAAAAATCAAAATAGAAAGCAAGAGCAATATAAGAGGGGCCTAAAGACATGACTAATGAACAGAGAAAATCTTATTTTAGTGCCAGGAATGTCTGCATTGTTTATTCTGGACACTATTTTGAAATTGACATCTTTTTTATTTTGCATTAAATTGGCCAAATTTCCAATTTCTGACCACTTTATTGGGTAGTTGCAATCGTTTTTTTGGCGGTTTCTTGTACTGAATCGATAGAACAAATGGAGTTCTAAAGAAATAGCTATGCGTTTGGTTGACTGG
>WNWK01058876.1:0-10332 GCA_009830355.1 Cherax destructor | reverse complement strand
CAACACCACTAACCTCACCTCGTCATCAACACCTCTAACCTCACCTCGCCATCAACACCCCTAACCTCCCTGCCATCAACACCACTAACCTCACCATCAACACCACTAACCTCACCTCGCCATCAACACCACTAACCTCGTCATCAACACCTCTAACCTCACCTCGCCATCAACACCCCTAACCTCACCTCGCCATCAACACCCCTAACCTCACCTCGCCATCAACACCACTAACCTCACCTCGCCATCAACACCCCTAATCTCACCTCACCATCAACACCCCTAACCTCACCTCGCCATCAACACCCCTAACCTCACCTCGCCATCAACACTCCTAACCTCACCATCAACACCCCTAACCTCACCTCACCATCAACACCCCTAACCTCACCTCACCATCAACACCCCTAACCTCACCATCAACACCCCTAACCTCACCATCAACACCTCCAGCACTGTCTTTATAGTCTCGTAGTTCCCGGTGCGCTAAACCCATGTGGGCCCTTCAGCGCAAGGAGGAATGGAGGCTTGATGTGCCGTCTGCTAATCGTAGCCCCGTCTTCGATCAATCAGGCTGTTGGTGGTCGCCTTACGTATCTTGCATGCTCAGAAAATAATGCAGGCAAGGGTATATAAATTATTATTATTATGATTATTATCATTATTATTATTATTAGAAGAAGAGGAAACAGCAACAAGTACAGCAAGTACAACAATAACAATTACTAAATCACTAAGAGACTAGATATAAATCCAGATGTACTCCTGTAAACCCTTATGGGGCCTAGTTCCTGGGCCTTGTGTGTATCCATATGTTCTTGTGCTACCATCCACAGCATGGATATGGAGTGCACCATAAACTAGCCACTCCTGTGGCAGTCTTGTAAAACTGTCAGACACAGTAACACCTGTACACCAGAAGGTACACACGTGCTCACAACAGTTGTACACCAGAAGGTACACACGTGCTCACAACAGCTGTACACCAGAATGTATACACGTGGTCACAACAGTTGTACACCAGAAGGTACACACGTGGTCAAAACAGCTGTACACCTGAAGGTACACACGTGGTCACAACAGTTGTACACCAGAAGGTACACACGTGGTCACAACAGCTGTACACCTGAAGGTACACACGTGGTCACAACAGCTGTACACCAGAAGGTACACACGTGGTCCCAGCAGCTGTACACCAGTACAGCCAAATACTCTACCACGTACAGAGTACTATACAGCTGTTAAACCCGTAGGGGTGGTCGTACAGCACCTGGGGGGTAGCATACCTGGAGTATACCTGGAGAGAGTTCCAGGGGTCAACGCCCCTGCGGCCCGGTCTGTGACCAGGCCTGATACAGGTCTGATACAAGGGGAGAACAGCTCTAATTCCTTGGATCAAAAGTCCTTCACTAGAACAAGGAAGCCTTTTAGGAGCTTTATCAAGTTATATTTCACTCTCAGAACAGTTTTATGAACTTTGTGTGTCGTTCTGTGTAGTACTTTATAAAGTTAGGTTTTACTCTCAAGTTACGTGCTGTGACTTGATCAAGTTATACACAAAACGAAACTTGACTTGGTGTGGTCCATCAGAACTGACACACCACACCATCAGAACTGACACACCTCACCATCAGAACTGGCACACCACACCATCAGAACTGGCACACCACACCATCAGAACTGACACACCACACCATCAGAACTGACACACCACACCATCAGAACTGGCACACCACACCATCAGAACTGGCACACCACACCATCAGAACTGACACACCACACCATCAGAACTGACACACCACACCATCAGAACTGACACACCACACCATCAGAATTGACACACCACACCATCAGAACTGGCACACCACACCATCAGAACTGACACATCACACCATCAGAACTGACACGCCACACCATCAGAACTGACATACCACACGATCAGAACTGACACACCACACTATCAGAACTGACATCACACCATCAGAACTGGCACACCACACTATCAGAACTGACACACCACACTATCAGAACTGACACACCACACTATCAGAACTGACACACCACACTATCAGAACTGACACACCACACTATCAGAACTGACACACCACACTATCAGAACTGACACATCACACTATCAGAACTGACACATCACACCATCAGAACTGACGCACCACACCATCAGAACTGACACACCTCACCATCAGAACTGACACCTCACCATCAGAACTGACACACCACACCATCAGAACTGACACACCTCACCATCAGAACTAATACACCACACCATCATAACTGACACCCCACACCATCAGAACTGACACCCCACACCATCAGAACTAATACACCACACCATCAGAACTAATACACCACACCATCAGAACTAATACACCATACCATCAGAACTGACACCCCACACCATCAGAACTAATACACCACACCATCAGAACTAATACACCACACCATCAGAACTAATACACCACACCATCAGAACTAATACACCACACCATCAGAACTAATACACCACACCATCAGAACTAATACACCACACCATCAGAACTAATACACCACACCATCAGAACTAATACACCACACCATCAGAACTAATACACCACACCATCAGAACTAATACACCACACCATCAGAACTGACACACCACACCATCAGAACTAATACACCACACCATCAGAACTGACACACCTCATCATCAGAACTGACACACCTCACCATCAGAACTGACACACCACACCATCAGAACTGACAACTCATCATCAGAACTGACACACCTCACCATCAGAACTAATACACCACACCATCAGAACTAATACACCACAACATCAGAACTAGTACACCACACCATCAGAACTGACACCCCACACCATCAGAACTAATACACCACACCATCAGAACTAATACACCACAACATCAGAACTAATACACCACACCATCAGAACTGACACCTCACACCATCAGAACTAATACACCACACCATCAGAACTGACACCCCACACCATCAGAACTGACACCACACCATCAGAACTAATACACCACATCATCAGAACTAATACACCACACCATCAGAACTGACACCTCACACCATCAGAATTAATACACCACACCATCAGAACTAATACACCACACCATCAGAACTAATACACCACACCATCAGAACTAATACACCATACCATCAGAACTGACACCCCACATCATCAGAACTAATACACCACACCATCAGAACTGACACCCCACACCATCAGAATTAATACACCACACCATCAGAACTAATACACCACACAATCAGAACTAATACACCACACCATCAGAACTGACACCCCACACCATCAGAACTAATACACCACACCATCAGAACTGACACCCCACACCATCAGAATTAATACACCACACCATCAGAACTAATACACCACACAATCAGAACTAATACACCACACCATCAGAACTGACACCCCACACCATCAGAACTAATACACCACACCATCAGAACTAATACACCATACCATCAGAACTAATACACCATACCATCAGAACTGACACCCCACACCATCAGAACTAATACACCACGCCATCAAAACTAATACACCACACCATCAGAACTAATACACCACACCATCAGAACTAATACACCACACCATCAGAACTAATACACCACACCATCAGAACTAATACACCACACCATCAGAACTAATACACCATACCATCAGAACTGACACCCCACACCATCAGAACTATTACACCACACCATCAGAACTAATACACCACACTATCAGAACTAATACACCACACCATCAGAACTAATACACCACACCATCAGAACTAATACACCACACCATCAGAACTGACAACCCACACCATAAGAACTAATACACCACACCATCAGAACTAATACACCACACCATCAGAACTAATACACCACATCATCAGAACTAATACACCATACCATCAGAACTGACACCCCACACCATCAGAACTAATACACCACACCATCAGAACTAATACACCACACCATCAGAACTGACACCCCACACCATCAGAACTAATACATCACACCATCAGAACTAATACACCACACCATCAGAACTAATACACCACACCATCAGAACTAATACACCACACCATCAGAACTAATACACCACACCATCAGAACTAATACATCACACCAGAACTAATACATCACACCATCAGAACTAATACACCACACCATCAGAACTAATACATCACACCATCAGAACTAATACACCACACCATCAGAACTAATACACCACACCATCAGAACTAATACACCACACCATCAGAACTAATACACCACACCATCAGAACTAATACACCACACCATCAGAACTAATACACCACACCATCAGAACTAATACACCACACCATCAGAACTAATACACCACACCATCAGAACTAATACACCACACCATCAGAACTAATACACCACATCATCAGAACTAATACACCATACCATCAGAACTGACACACCACACCATCAGAACTAATACACCACACCATCAGAACTAATACACCACACCATCAGAACTGACACCCCACACCATCAGAACTAATACACCACACCATCAGAACTAATACACCACACCATCAGAACTAATACACCACACCATCAGAACTAATACACCACACCATCAGAACTAATACACCACACCATCAGAACTAATACACCACACCATCAGAACTAATACACCACACCATCAGAACTAATACACCACACCATCAGAACTAATACACCACACCATCAGAACTAATACATCACACCATCAGAACTAATACATCACACCAGAACTAATACACCAAACCATCATAACTAATGGACCAAACAATTAGAAAATAAGAACACAGGGTCCATCAGAAAAATACACCTGCCTATACAACAGAGTTAATTGCACACGACACAGGTGTAACATGTTAGTTAAAGAAACCGAATCTTTACCTGTACACAACAGGTGACATTGCAACATACAGCCAGAGGTCAAGCTGTGGGGGAGGGGAATGGCTGGGAGAGGGGAATGGCTGGGAGAGGGGAATGGCTGGGAGAGGGAGGAATGGGTGAGAGGGGAAGGAATGATGGGAGAAGGGAGAAAAAGACAGAAAGAACGTGGGAGAAAGGGAGGTCACTATTATATATATATATATATATATATATATATATATATATATATATATATATATATATATATATATATATAATCTCTCTGATTGCTGCAACGAGAAAACGCGTACATATTTAGGACTGTAAGGCGTTCCCAGAAACTTAAATGCTCCCTTACTTTCCCTATTATACCTGTTGACCTAAGGTTATGTGCTGTGTCTCCATGATCATGTTTGCCAGATACCTGAGCCAAGTCTGTGTAAACCACATGAACGTTTTTGCCTATTTTTTTATTTGCCAGGGTTCTACTGTCCCCTTTGTGCAGACGTGTTGTGTATCCACTTATTAAGGCCTCTGGAATTTCACTTCATATCAAAGCTCTTTCTCCTGAGCTTGAGAGCTGGTGCTTGTGGTATTTTGTAATGCTTTATAAATAAAAGAACTTTGTGGATTCGCTCGAGGTGCTGTATCTGTTGCCTGTTTTCCGTTTCTAACATCGGAAACCGAAGGGTGATAGAAGCTAAAACCTTGGGTAGCTTTCAAGACACTGGAGAAGTATGAGTGAGGACTTTATATATACATATATATATTTTATTTGAGAAGGCCTTGGCTTGATTAGTACCTGAGGTACTGAAGTTAAGTCGGACCGAAACGTCGTGGGTGTCTTGGTGGGTGTAATTACTGGACGCAGTTTTCTGTGCCTCATTCTGAGGGACTCAGAATAAGGAGAGAAACTTCTACACACCATGCCCAGCAACCCCAGACCTGCCAGAATGTACGGTCTGCCAAAAACTCAACAACCAGACCTGCCTAGTTGGGGCCAGTAGGTCTGCTGCAGTGTTCCTCCATTCTTATCTTCTAATGTGGGGCTTGAACCCACGGCAAATGAATTAACGCACCGACCTGTGAGTTTTAGGACACTCGCCACTGGTTCAAACCCCACACGTTCCATATTTTTTTTTTCGTTTACGAGTGCCGGGGAATTTGTGCTAATGTCGGATATATGATTCGTAGGGCGGGCAGAGGTAACGACAAACTTCCTAATCCCACACTCTGCTGTCGCGTAAGTGCGTTGCTGGACCCCATTCATAACTTTCGTTCAAAATCACCATCGCTGTGAACCCCGACCATCACAATATTACCCTTATTATACCCACGTGGAGGTAATATTGTGATGGGGCCCCGTGGCCTGGCTGGCAAAGCTCTCGTTTCACACGCTGAGGGCCCGGGTTCGATTTCCGGCGAGGTGAAAACATTTCGACGCGTTTCCTACACCTGTTGTCGTCTTCACCTAGCAAGTAGGTAACCTGGGTGTTAGTGGACTGGTGTGGGTGGCATCCTGGGGGACAAGATTTAAAACCACGATGGAAATAAGACAGACAGTCCCTCGATGACGCACTGCGTTTCTTGGATTATCCTGGGTGGTAACCCTCCGGGGTTAAAAATCCATACAATATCTTATCTCTTATGGTACATGTGCTAGACAAGCACTAGCACAGAGAGTACCAATAACCTCCCCCTTCCACACACACAGGAGCTGTGAATCGACCCGTGCAACCACATATAGGCGAGTACACACACACACACACAATTCTTGTAGCTCCCGAGGGATTAATAATCTTAATAATGTTGACCGGGTTCCCGCTCCAGTGATTATGTCTGATCAACCATTATGACTTGCACTTGCACCAAGACATTTATTTAATTATTCCTCCTCCTCTGTCTTCATCTGTCCGTCTGTCTGTCTTAAAAATATTAACTGCAAATTTAGTAAACAAAAAGATGGGGTATAATATTTTATCTTAGAGATGTAAACAAGAGACGATGTGTTTACATTTGATACAAGAGAGAGTCCATCCTCTTAATAGTGTATCATTATTGCTAAAATAGTTAAATGGGTGACTGTTTAAAGATACTTTATTAACAGTAATTGCTTGAGTCTGCCGTAAGTATGAACGACGTCCAGAACAAGACTCAATAAGGTTGAACTTGAAGTGGAGACAGAGAAATGGGTGGCATCAAAGGCACTGAAGTGGAAGAGAAAGAAGCTGGACTCCACCCAACTGCTGAGCAGACGAGGGAATGCTGAGCACTAGAAGGCAGGAAGGAAGGCAGGCAGGGACTCGATACATCAGCTGAGTCCCACTCAGGATTCACGCCCATGACTCTTGAACTTTCTGAACACTGGCAGGCAAGGCGTTCAGTATGGTGTTGATCGTGGCTGAAGCGCTTTACAAATTCTTGAACGTGATTTGACGTGAAGACCGCAGGAAGGCGGCTAAAATATTTCACAGTTCCAGTGCGGCATCTGGTGTGGCGTCCCTTGACGTACATGGTGAATCTGTCTCCGTATCTCTCGCAAGACTCGGGTTTCTCCCAAGTAGGGTCAAGGTCGTCAGCTTCGATTTCTTCCTTTGAGGTGTCTTGGTCTTGGTCTTCAGGTGGTGCAGTAGCATGGTGGGTAGCAGCATGGTGGGTAGCAGCAGGGTGGGTAGCAGCAGGGTGGGTAGCAGCAGGGTGGGTAGCAGCAAGGTGGGTAGCAGCAAGGTGGGTAGCAGCAAGGTGGGTAGCAGCAGGGTGGGTAGCAGCAGGGTGGGTAGCAGCAAGGTGGGTAGCAGCAAGGTGGGTAGCAGCATGGTGGGTAGAAGCAAGGTGGGTAGCAGCAAGGTGGGTAGCAGCAAGGTGGGTAGCAGCATGGTGGGTAGCAGCATGGTGGGTAGCAGCAAGGTGGGTAGCAGCATGGTGGGTAGCAGCAGGGTGGGTAGCAGCAAGGTGGGTAGCAGCATGGTGGGCAGCAGCAAAGTGGTTAACAGCATGGTGGGTAGCAGCAAGGTGGGTAGCAGCAAGGTGGGTAGCAGCAAGGTGGGTAGCACCATGGTGGGTAGCAGCAAGGTGGGTAGCAGCAAGGTGGGTAGCAGCAGGGTGGGTAGCAGCAAGGTGGGTAGCAGCAAGGTGGGTAGCAGCATGGTGGGTAGAAGTATGGTGGGTAGCAGTATGACGGGTAGCAGCATGGCGGGTAGCAGCATGGTGGGTAGCAGCATGGCGGGTAGCAGCATGGTGGGTAGCAGAAAGGTGGGTAGCAGCATGGTGGGTAGCAGAAAGGTGGGTAGCAGCATGGTGGGTAGCAGCAAGGTGGGTAGCAGCATGGTGGGTAGCAGAAGGTGGGTAGCAGCAAGGTGGGTAGCAGCAAGGTGGGTAGCAGCATGGTGGGTAGCAGAAAGGTGGGTAGCAGCAAGGTGGGTAGCAGCATGGTGGGTAGCAGCATGGTGGGTAGCAGCATGGTGGGTAGCAGAAAGGTGGGTAGCAGCATGGTGGGTAGCAGAAAGGTGGGTAGCAGCAAGGTGGGTAGCAGAAAGGTGGGTAGCAGCATGGTGGGTAGCAGCAAGGTGGGTAGCAGCAAGGTGGGTAGCAGAAAGGTGGGTAGCAGAAAGGTGGGTAGCAGCAAGGTGGGTAGCAGCAAGGTGGGTAGCAGCATGGTGGGTAGCAGCAAGGTGGGTAGCAGCAAGGTGGGTAGCAGAAAGGTGGGTAGCAGCAAGGTGGGTAGCAGAAAGGTGGGTAGCAGCAAGGTGGGGTATCAAATCGATGAGGGATTGATTACCTCAAACTCCGTCTGATCTTCAATTATTCTTCTCTGTATAGGACTGAGGAAGCCACTGGCTGGAGAAACATTTCCACAATAAAGCTACCCAAGTGTTGCACAAGTGTCTAGTGTTGCACAAGTGTGTAATCCATCAACCCGTCGGTTCTGTGAACCATTTATCAACACTGCAGGAGAGATGGCTGCACAGGTCGAGGTACTGGTGAGGTTCACTTCTGGTCGTCACCCTCAGTTATAATTTCTCTCTGGAGTTGATACTTGGCTGCAAGGGTTCAGTAATAATAATAATAATAATAATAATAATAATAATAATAATAATAATAATAATAATAATAATAATAATAATAATAATAATAATAATAATAATAATATCTTTATTTACTACAAGTACATGTACAAGGTGTACAGGCCTAGCTGACATCAATGACATACTACTATATAGAAAGCCCATTGTTATGCTGAGCATTTCCCCCAAATTAGGTCAATTTTGTCCCAGGATGCGACCAACACCAGTCGACTAACACTCAGGAACCCATTTTACTGATGTGTGAACATAGACAACCGGTGTAAGGAAACACGCCCAATGTTTCCACCCTCACTGGGAATCGAACTAGACAACCGGTGTAAGGAAACACGCCCAATGTTTCCACCCTCACTGGGAATCGAACTCGGACACTCGCCGTGTGAAGTGAGAGCTTTATCCACCAGGTCACTCTTGCAGTTGAGGCATTTCCACTGAGTTGTGGAGGTGTTGTCTTTGCATGTCCTTTACTCCCCACAATCGGAGCAATATTTTCTGTCCTTCAGAAGAGAGTAAGAGCAGCATCTCCAGTACGGGGTAATGTGATGGTATCACCCTGCTTCAATGTAACTGGGATTGATGTGGTAAAATGAGATGCAGAGACCTCCGTTGAAAGGCTGGGATGCCATGGAGACCTCGGTGAAACTTCAGCATGTGTGTGATCACGTCAGCTGTGGACCATCCGTGCTGATCTTCCACGAGTTTCTTCAAGTCGCTCGTCACTCCCTTCGGGGCTACTTAATGATCACAGATTAAGTGATGTTTGCTGCCCGTCTTGTGGTGTTTGGGTGTTGTTTGCTGCCCGTCTTGTGGTGTAAAAGCCGTATGCTCGCTGCCAAGTGAGAGACCTTGAATAACTCGGGTCTGGTGCATATCAGTAAGGTCACTGTCCCGTGTAGGAGGCTCTGTCATGTTAGATCCACCAGGCCAGGTCCAGGCCAGAGATAAACTGACTTTATACCCTTGGCCTTACTTCCCTCTCTCTCTCTCTCTCTCTCTCTCTCTCTCTCTCCACACACACACACACACACACACACGCAATCTTAGTAGAAATGTCTGTACACAAAAAAAAAAACACCCTGTTCTCTTTACAAATTTCTGTTGCTAAAAAAAAATTAGCATAAAATTTGCATCAGCATTTGTTTGAAATTTGCGTCGAGTGTGTGGCATTAAGTGCATACATTACATGCTTCCTGCTGCCTTATTGAACCTACCTACACCAGGGTGACCTAATTATGTTGCGAATATTTGGCAATATTTTTTTGGGTGAATTGCTATGTCGGGTATTTAGTGTGATTATATTTGTAATTAGAT
>WNWK01058875.1:0-10332 GCA_009830355.1 Cherax destructor | reverse complement strand
TGTTAAAAAGCTTTTAAATCAATGAAGATTATGGGATTTTTTTTTTTAAAGGGGGGTGTAAATTATTTCAAAAGGGAAATGGCATCATTTGTATTTTTATTAGGCCTGCCCAAATTGACGTTTGAACTTGTTGGAGGTGAGGTGGGAAATTTTTTATGAATTAATTTTAAAATTTTGGAGAGGGGTGTTAGAATGGGGTTATTCAGGTCTTACCCCCCCTTAGGGGTGCCCCTCGCTATTTTGAGTATTGAGGGGAAGGTAGAGGATTCAATGGATTTTTTAAAAAAGTGTTGCAAAAATTGGTGAGAAAACGGGGAAAGTTTTTTTTGTATATAAAGGTTTGGGTTTTTTAGGTCCCTGCTTTTTTTTTTAATGTGTTGTTTAAAAGTAAATTTCTTTGGGTTGGTTGGGGCTGGGAATAGTGTTTTCGGATAGGTGCCAGTGAGATAGTCGTTAGGGGGAGTATTAGAACTTGGGTTTTGCTTCCAGCTTTTACCTAGGGTTTTTTTTAGCACGGTAGTTATGTTCCTAAAATGTTTTTTAAAGAAATTTTTGTTAATTTAAAAAGAACTTAGGGGAAAATGGGGTTAAGTTCCTGGAGCCCCCAAAACCCAAAAACAATTTTTTTTAGACCAACAGATATTACAAAAAAAAGTGAATAAATTGTAGTTCTTATCGTATGTTTATTTTTTTTTTACTGCTTAATACTAAAATGTAACAGAAATAATAGTATTTCCCAAATTGGGGTTGGGGTTTTGTGGATGATTGTGAAGAGAGTGGAGGTTTGCGGGGCCCCACCCGGGTGGATAGCGATGGTTGTACTGAGGTTCCCCCTTTTAAGTCCGCAATTCATTCAGTAAGTCAGTCAGCCATTCATAAGCGCGTCATTCAGTAAGTCAGTCAAGTCATTCAGTAAGTCAGTCAAGTCATTCAGTAAGTCAGTAAGTCCAGTAAGTCAGCGTACAGTACCGTTAAGCTTCAGTAAGTCAGTCAAGTCATTCAGTAAGTCAGTCAAGTCATTCAGTAAGTCAGTCGTCATTCAGTAAGTCAGTCACCATTCAGTCAGTCAAGTCATTCAGTAAGTCAGCCCGTCATCAGTAAGTCGTCAAGTCATTCAGTAAGTCAGTCAGTCAGTCAGTCACACAAACTTATGTTCCTTTTATGTGTACAAAGTAACACAGATATAGTAATTTAAAGATCAAAACACAATTCACTTCTATTCTTCACAAACACAGCTGCTTGTAGCAGAGGACTTTTGCGTTATGAAATACGTACGAATGCTGGGATGGTGGGGCCCTGGGTGGCTGGGAAGGCGGGTGGCGCCCGCTGAACCACAACAAGGCAGCTGCGGGGAATGGTTATTATTTTCCTTTTTGGGGTGATAATAAAGATATTAAATTAAAACTTCCCGCAAACTGAAGAAGTTTATTAGAACACAGATACAGTTTTAAAATTATCATATAGCATATGTGTAGAATTAGATCCAAAAAGTCAGTGAATTATTTCCATTCTGTCTGACTTTTTTGGGTTATCCTAGGTTTCTCTAACATATGCTGCATGATGATAATAAATGAACTGTACTCACCCACTTGGTTGCAGGGGCCGAGACTCAGCTCCTGCCCCATGTATCTGAAAAACTTACAGTTTGTGGGGAAAGGAAAAAAAAATTCCTTTCCTCTGCAGAAGGATTGGGCTTACACTTGAAATCACCTGATGCATTACCAAAAGGAGCAAGGTGAAGCATCCTTTTCTGTCTTGAAGCCTGGTGCACTTTTTCTTGCTGACTGATATAAGTTCGTGTTGGCATTTTCTTCCAGAAAACACTTGTCTCGTCAGCATTAAACACTTGATTTGGGTCATAGCCACCTCAGTAGGACCCCACTGACTCAATGGTTTAACCCACCGCGGGCTACCGTGCGTCAAATTTTTTTCCCCCCCGCAACTGTGAATATAATTTTTACGTCTGTTAGATAATAATGTGCGAATTCTTCAATCGGCAATACCCAAAACGTTAACATAATCTCGTGCTAAATGATGGTCTACTGTCCCCAAAAATTCTAGCGGCTTAAAATCAGGGAGCTGGTGGTATGTGAGAGAAGGGGTCTTTGGTGTGCACTGTATAAAAATCTTGCACACGCAGTATAAGAAAAAAAACTCCAACCATTTTTTTGGGATTAAAAACCATTTATGTTTTTTGATATCGTTTTATGGTTGTATTCTTTTTTTCGTGGTCTCTTTTAAGTGGAAAACATATTGAAACAGAGATGATTTTATTAGTTTCATGGAGAAACCGCCCTTTGAAATTGAGCTCAAAGAAATTTTCCCTTTTTTGCCAATTTCGAGTAAAAACCGCCATCGCCCTACCGTCAACTGGTGAGTCTTCTTTCACAAATTTGATGTATTTTTACTTTTTTTTAAATAATGCAAAGCTCAAAAGAAATCTTCTTTTTTTTTGGAAAAAAAATCAAAATAGAAAGCAAGAGTAATAAAGGGGGGCCAAAAGCATTAATAAACAGAAAAAATCTTTTTTTAGGAATGTCTGCATTGTTTTTCTCCCCCTATTTTGAAATTGACATTTTTTTTTTTTGATAAATTCAAATTCCCAAATTTTTCCCCACTTTTTTTAAAATTTAAAAGGAAAATTGGTGGTTTCTTGTACTAATCGATAGAAAAAATGGGTTCTAAAAAATAGTTTAGTTTTTTTGTGAACAAGGAATTCCAAAATAGGGGTCAGTGGGGAAATTTAATTTATTCGCCCAGAACTAACCGCCTGGCCCTATTCAATTTTCCCTAAATTCACTTTTGTCATTCCTCGGGGAAAAAATTGTCTTATCATTTATGATTTTTTTTTTTTTTTTTCCCAATATTTTGGAAACAAAACACTTCAGGAGGGGTTGGAAGTCAGTAAAGCCCGCAAATGGGGTTTTACAGATTTAAGAATAGTGGCATAAAAGTGTGATAAGGCATGGTGAGGCAGCCAAAAACAAAACTTTAAAAATATGTGAATTTAAAAATTTTTTAGAGCGGGGTTTAAACCCCCCCAAGTTCTAATTGTGGAAACAGGCCTGTTTTGGGAAAAAAATGCCAAAAAGGGCCCACATTACACAGGACAAAAAGGCACTCCCGGACACAACCTATGAAAGACAGGCTAACTTTATGTTGTGTAAATGCTAGTGGGGATTTCAAAGTAAGCCCCTTACTCGTGTATCACTCTGAAAATCCCAGTGTTCAAGTGTGTTGAAGGAATTTGTGTGGGGGGGCTAACAGAAAGGCATGGGCCCAAAGGAAATTTTCCTTGATTGGTTCAATGAAGTGCTTCCCGTGTGAAGAAATTTCCCCTGAAAATTTTGAACGGTTGGACAATGCCCTTCTCTCTAGACTTAAAAGAAAAATTTTGGGGCACTATAAGTTCACCCAATAAGTTTTCCCAAATACTTCTCCTCCAGCCCAGGGACCAGCAGGTCATTTAAAACTTAAAAAAAACTTACCCCAAAAGAAATGTTTAAAGATTTTAAAACCTGGGACACTAATTGACCCTAAAAGATTTTTGAAAGATATTTCAATTTCCATTCATAAACCATATAGGGAAGGCTGGGGAAAGTAGCTCCAGACTTTGAACTCTTTGGGAAAAAGTCAATGTGTCCCAGAAGGGATTTAAAGGGTTTTTGGGCTGACCACAGGACCCTGACCTGTTGGGGAAACAAATTGGGCACTGGGAAGTCCATGGTTGGAGGTTATGCGAGGATGGGGAAAGGGTTGGTGGAGGAAAAATGAAGAGCTAACCACTGCAGATTTTAAGAGCTTCATCTGCCGCAACAGACCACAGTTAAAAATTCTGGGGAGGAGGGAGAGAGGGAAAGAGCATTCCTTTTTAAATTTAAGGAGATTTGTGCCAAATGGACTGATGTCAAAAATTTTTGGATGATTTTCACCCCCCAAAAAACTTTTAGGGGTGTGGCCAAAAGGCAAGAAATGTGGGTCCCATTTGGGACGAACCCCGAACAGAGCTCCCTGGGCAGATTTTTTAAAGGGAGTCCTCAAGCTGATCCCATCATTAAAAAAAAAAGAAGGGGAAAAACCCAGAAAAGAACTTGGTACCTGAAATGTTAATGGAAGGGGTTTCCTTCCCAAAAACTAGCAATCCTTCCCCCCTCCTTATCTTCCCCCAACAACTCTTCAATAAGGTAAGTGTCAATTTTACTGTTTTATGCTTTATACTTCATTCTTTTCTTTAATTTAATGTTGAAAAAATATTTATTTTAATACTTTGGGTGTCTGGAACAGATTAATTGTTTTTTTATTTTTGGGGAAAAAATTTTTGTAAAATTGGTTTTTGACACCTCTGAACGGATTAATTAAAAACGGGGGCCATTTAAAAATTTGAAAAAAAAAATATGATTAATGAAAAAGTTATATTCGTAATGTAAATTATTTAAATTTCCCCAATAATTATCATTGAGTATTATTATTTTACTTATTAATAATGTTCCTTGAGACAAAGTTTAGTGATTTTAATTTTACCTGCATGCCAGACAGTATTTTTAAACTTGGAAAGGGAACATAAGTAAAATTTTATCAGAGTAATGGACCCTGGGTTTTTGAACCCCAATTGAAAATTATGAAGTGTTTTTTTGAAAGTGCTTTTGTAAGTGTATTTTTGGGGTTGAAACAGATTCAAATTTAAAGCCCAGGGGAAACAAATTCTTAGTAACGGCACTCAAAAATTTGGAAAAATTTACCCACAAAACCGGGGGTCCACTGAGTTAAAATATGAAATAAAATTAAAACACTTGAAAAAAGTTTGACTTTGGAGAGGCATGCTATGAGAAAAACAAACCGGGGGGGAAAATTTTGGGTTTTAGAAAGTCAGGTGTGGGAGCCGTAAACAAGTTTTGGTCAAAATTTTAAAATTCCCGTATTAGGGGAAAGCAAAAAGGGGGCCCAAAGATCCATTAAAAGGGAAAAATTTAAAAACTGTCAGAAAAACAAACCCAACTACAAAATAATAAAAATTTAAAAAAACCTGGGAAAAATTCAGGGGATCCACCTTAAAGGCCAACATTTAAATTATCTGGGGGAAAAATGGATAAGAGAACCTTCAAAAATAGGGATGTCGCCCAAAGACACTCTTTAGGTCGCCCCGGTGAAAAGAGCACAAACCAGCCACAGATAAATTTGACTTAGAAAAAGTAAGAGAACTCACAGAACTCGAAAAACATCAAAATTTCGGGAACTAAAATTCTCAACCTGTATCCTGAATGAGCGGGGGATACATTTTGATACATTGGGAAAACCCAAGGTTTTGTATCAAAATTGCAATGAAAAACACCCTATGAAAGCAAAAAAAACTCAGCAGACGATCCTCCCCCCAAAAAAGCAGGGGGGCCCTCATGTAAAAGACAACACAATAAGGTTGGGGATGACTGCAAATGCCTCCCACCAACATGGGGGAACCAAAAGACCCCGGCTTTCTTCAAGAAGGATGGGGGCACCTGGGCAGTACCTGACCAGCCAGGCTGTGGTTCGTACGTTGGGTTGTGTTCAGCCAACAGTAACAGCCTGGTTGATCAGAACCGATCCACCATGAGGCCTGGTCACAGATGTGCCACAGGGCATTGACCCCCAACCCTCCAGGATACCCAGGGGTATTTTTTGGCGGCACTAACAGGGTGATATTCGACAGCCCACTTTTTTTTGAGTTATTATTGACTTTAGGTGATTTGGGAGTGGGGTTTTAGGACAAATAATGAAAAAGGATAGATTAGGAGTATAAAATTTAAATACTGCTTTTTAAATAACAAATTTACAAAAAACCAAGATTTATTATATTTTTTTTTGTAAGGGGGGGGAATTTCTTTTTTGAGGTCAGACCAAATTTCTTTGGTCTTGAAATGGGAGAACTTTTTTAATCATAACAGCTCTGTTCCAAAACATGCTGTAGAAGGTCTTATAAATTTTTAAGATTTTTTGAGCCCCCATTGACAATGTTATTGAGGTTAGTTTTGGGCGGGGGATGATAAAAAGTCTTTTTCTCAAATTGAACAGGTCTTGTTAGGATGATTTTGAAGATCAATGATGTATAGAGGAAAAGCAGGGGGAAAGAAACCTTTACCCCTTTTTGATAGGACTGGTGTCTGTTTTGGAGGACGGGATAAAGTCACCTATAAAACCAAAAAGTTTATTTTAACCCTTTTCGGGGTGAGCCCTCATTTTTAACTCCCCCAGGGTCAAAACTTTAAAAAAAATTATTTTTCTTGAAAGTGGATCTTTTAAAATCAAACACCACCAAAAGTATGAAATTTGGTAAAAAACTAATAAATTATGTCTAAAAAGTTAGCGGTATAAAAGATATTTCATCAGCAATTTTGCCCAATTTAGTTTTTTTAAAAATGTTCGCCCAAAAAACTACATTTTTTGGGAATTAATTGTTCTATGAATAAAAAACCCCAAACCAATTTAATCCCCAAAAAAGGGCAAAAATTGACAATTTGCCTTTTCACAAAATTTTAAAAGATAATTTCAAAATAGGGCCCAAAAAAACAAGACAGACATTCCGGACTAAAATAATATTTACTTTCATTAGTCACGTCTCCAGGCTCCTATTGCTTTATTTTGTTTCCTTTTTGAATTTTTTTTAAAAAAATTAAATTTTTTGTTATGTATACTACTGCATCATTGAAAAAAAGGTATAAAAAATTTTAGATCCCAGTTGATGTGTTTTGGGCCCATGGCGTGATTTGTTTACTCTTGAACATAGGCAAAATTGAACATTTTCGCATTTGCGCTCAGTTTAAATTTTTGTCATCAAACCAGAAAAAATTTCTCTTTTTGTAAAACCCTTTCTAAAATGAGACAAAGAAAACGAGAATACAACATAAATACCTCAAAAAAAGACTGCAAAGTCACTTTTTAAAAAAAAAGGTCAGCCTCATTTGCACGGGGCAGGATTTTTAAAACTGCGCCCCTGACCCCCGACCCATTCTTTAATCTGCACCACTGTTCTGTGTTTGGGCTAGAAGGCACAGCGCCAAAAGCCCTGGGGTAAGCCGACATACGCAAAACCCGGGGAAGGGAAGATGAAAGCTTTTTAGTTTTCTGACTGTTTCGGTTTTTAAGAGGCCCAGGGAATTCCCTTTTTTCAAAAAAACTGTATAAAGTAACAACATTTTTATTCATTGTTTTCACTTTTTTTTTCCCAAACCCACAGGGTTAGTATATTGAGGGAAGAGAGTCCGGGGGTTAATTTTCGGGTTTTTTGGAAAAAAGTTAGATATAGGGCTATAGTTATTTATGTGTTATTCTTTTTTTGTTTTTAGTAGTTTATACAAGAGAATGGGTTATACCCATTATACGATTTTAGTCCCCCCTATGACAATGGTTGAGGAAAAATTCTTTCCCCTTTCCCCCTGGGGGTGGAAATAAAGAAAAATAAGAACATTAAAAAAAAGAAGAAAAACCCAGATAGGTATGTTTTACAGTGAGTTTATTTTTTTGTTCCAGAATGCTGTTCAATGCCATTACCAAACAATTTAGTCCCATAAGAAATAATGTAAAGTAGACTACCTTTTTTGACCCCAAAAAACTTTCAAAAACATTTGAAAAATAACCTTAAAAAGGGGGGTTTTACCTTAACCGGGGTCCCTTCATGTGCATGCCTGTGTAGTGTGACCAAGTGTAAAATAGAAGTAGCAAGATATAAAATTTTTTTGCATGTTTAGGGAGACAAAAAAAAGGACACCAGCAATCCTCCAAAATTTTAAAACATTACAGGTTTCGTTTCCCCCTAAGGGAGGATGGTATCCTCCGTGGGTGGTTGCTGACTAAACCTACTACCTAAAAGGGGGGAGGGTTTGGGAGGAGGGGTGTTAATGTTGCAGTTTTATAACTTGTGTAAACGCACCCCTGGGAAGGAAAAGTGATGGATGAATATTTATGAAAGTTTTTCTTTTTGGGCCACCCTACCTTGGTGGAAAACAGCCTTGTTTTAAAAAATAAAAATAGTTATTTATATCAATTGGGTCTCCTACTTTATGTATTGGGGTAACCCCTTTCTATTTTTAGTATTGATGGGAATGTATTGGTTTCTAATGATTTATTGAACAATATTTTCAATAGTGGGTGGCAGTAAAGTGTTTCTCTTCTGGTACAAGAGCTAAGTTATCCAACTTGTTTTTCAGTTTATTATCACGATTTTGGGGGTTTTGGGAGAAGGACTTGGTTTTTCCAGGAAGATTTGGGATCCTGGTAAAAAAAAAATCTTTTAATATTTCTGTTTAAAAGGGATAAAAGGTTCCTGGTTAAACAATTTTTTGGTCAGTTTACAAGAGCCCGGGATCTTTTTTTTTGTTTTCTATTTTTTTAATAATGCACAAATACAGTTTTTAAATTCCCTTATTAGTAGGTAAGTATTAGTATTTTTGTTTTTTTGTTGCTAACTTTGTAAATGTTATGTTTTTATCAATGGGCCTGTTGTTTTTTTTTTATTAGCCCCCTATACCCACCCTTTGGAGTGTAAAACCTGGGGATATTTTTTTACTTTATTTAACTTTTCGGATTTTCCAGTTATAACAGGACAATGTTTTGTAGGGTTTTGTAGTTTTTTGCAAAAAAAAACAAGACATTCTCAAGTTATTAAAAAAACCCAAAGTGGAGGGGCCCTTTGGAGAGATCAATCCCCAGCATCAGCATTTCATTGAAAAATTTTGGCTTCATAGTTCTCAGCCTTCAAATTGACATAAACCTAAAACCCCCAAAAAATTTTAATTGTAGGCAGAATAAAAAATTTAAATAAATTGTTAACAGTTTAACACCATTTTTTATTTAACATTTTTGTTAAAAAAGCTTTTTGGGCACCGCAGATTGATGGTGGTTCACTGGGATCGAGGAGACAAAAAAAAACTTTGGGGACTTTAGGGCTTTTATGGGGTTTTTTGTCCGAAACTCCCCAAAAAGAGGACCCACAAGTAATAAATTTTAAAATATTTTTTCCCTCCTTATAAGTGGGGAAAAAAAAACCATCCTATATTCAATATCTATCTCGACAAAAAGATTTGATAAGAAAAACTTAAAATTTCTGCCAAAAACTTTTTTTATTTATTTAAAAATAAAATGTTTATTTTGGCACACAAATAAAAAGTTACCAAACATACAATAACATGTAAAAATTATAAAATAACTCAAAAAGTCAAAATGACTTATTTCCATTGGGGGGGCCTTTTAAAAAGCAATTTTTTTTTTTTGGATTCGACAAAAACCTGAGAACCCGGGTTTTTTCTTAACTCAATAGTTTTTAATGGTTCATAAACCACAAATTGTAATTACGAGTGAGTGGGGGAAATGGTTTTCCAACACCTTCCTTGTCTCTCCCAATTGCATCCCTTCATATAACAAACTAAACACCTCTGGGGGAGGAGAATTGTTTTCCCCTAAGTTTGCTTCAATTTTTTCATAAATTTTTTATTTTGTTGTTGAGTTATGGGGCTATATGTTGTTTTAAAAATCACTACAGCTCACACAATACAAAACCCCGTCATGTCCCGGAAATATTGATCATATCTGAAAAAAAAAAAAAAGTAACAATGTTTCAAAAGTTTCTACCTAAACCCACATCAGGGCCTTAGCTTTTTTATTTTTTAAACCTTTATCATAGATCATTAAGGCTGCAAAAAACCGTTCCCACAGTCAAGCAAAATTAATTCCAAAAACAAACCCGGGGAAAACCTGGGGGTTTTCAAATCCCGCCCCGGGGGCCCGGGCCCCATTGTGGATCAGGGGCCTGTAAAGGGCTTTCTGGGCCGCACCCCCGACGTAAGCACCCAGCCCGGCTGGTCAGGTACTGACTTTGGGTTCCCGGTTTACCGGAGAGAGCCAGGGGTGCCCTGCGGCCCCGGCTGACCAGGGCCCCATGACAAGCCGTCAACCAGTTTTGCTGGCCCGCAGCGTCCCAAAGTACGAACCACGCCCCGGGTTTGGGGGCCACTGTGCCTATCCGTGCTTTAAAAACCAGGGTCTATTGGTAACCCCCCTTTTTTGGGGGGGAGGAGTTAACAGTCTTGGACCCCCGACCTTTTTTGTTGTCTCCAACGGTTTTTGGCACCTGCTTTTTTGGGGGGTTTTTTGCCCAAAAATTTTTTTCCGGGATGACTCCCCGGGGGCAAATTTTCCAAATGTTTTTAATTTTCCTCCCGCCTCATTAGGGGGTACAGGTTTGGGAACTTCGCGTTAGTAATTGGGTGGTTTTTTCGCAGTTATGCGTGCCGTGAAGGTTCTCTGTACACTCAAAAAGTTCAAGCTATGTCAAAATTTTTCCCATGATTTCAGACCATTCAAAAA
>WNWK01058874.1:0-10332 GCA_009830355.1 Cherax destructor | reverse complement strand
TCTACTGAAATTTAAAATTTATGGTAAAAGTAAGCCAAATTTTATGATTTTCTTTTAGGAAGCTTACTCATAGGTGTATTTTATCTAAAAAAAATAGTTTTTCCGAAAATCCTTAAAAATACAATGAATCGTCCAAAAATGCAATAAAATCAAGTTTTATAGCTTTTTTTTATATTTATTATTTATTTACATATGTTTAAAAAATCCCATTAAAAATCTATAAAAATCAATATTTTTATAGAATATTTCATATTATTTTCGAAAAATACATGAAACATTAAAAAGCTCAGAAAAATGTGCTAAAATCGTATTTCATTGCATATTTCGACGTTTTAGAGCGGTTTGAGTGCTTTTCTGGCAAAACTCATTTTTTTGAGTAAAATACTTAGATTATCACACTTTTAAATAAAATTTCTACTGCAATTGAAATTTATGGGAAAAGTTAGCTAAATTTTATGATTTTCTTTTAGGAAGCTTACTCATGGGTTAATTTTATCTAAAAATAGATACTTTTTCAGAAAATCCTTGAAAATGCCTTAAATCGTCAAAAAATGCAATAAAATCAGGTGTTATAGCATTTTTTTTTAATTATTTACATATTTTAAAAAAAATCCTATTAAAAAACTATAAAAATCGTATATTATTATACAATATTTCATATTATTTTCCAAAAAAACATGAAACATTAAAAAGCTCTGAAAACTGTGCTAAAATGGTATTTTATTGCATATTTCGACGTTTTAGAGTTTTTGGTGTTTTCTAAAACTCTTTTTTTAGTAAAATACTAATTATCACACTTTTAAATAAATTTCTACTGAAATTTAAAATTTAGGGAAAAAAAGTAACCCAAATTTTATGATTTTTTTTTTTTATTGTGTATTTTATTAAAAATATTTTTTCCCGAAAACCTTAAAACCCCCTTTAAATCTCAAAAATGCAAAAAATCTTTTTTATAGCTTTTTTATTTTATTAATTATTTACATTTTAAAAAAACCCCATTAAAAACTTAAAATCAATATTTTTATAAATTTTTCATTATTTTCAAAAACATGAAACATTAAAAAGCTCAAAAAAAGCAAAATGGATTTATTCATATTTGACGTTTTAGAGGGTTTTGGGTGCTTTTCGGGAAAACTATTTTTATAAAATCTTAGATTATAAAACCCTTTTAAAAAAAATTTCACTGCAATTGAAATTTAGGGGAAAAGGGAAAAAAATTTTTATGATTTTCTTTAGGAACTTACTATGGTTATTTTATCAAAAAATGTTTTTTCAAAAAATCCTTGAAAATGCAAATCGTAAAAAAATGCAAAAAAAAAAGTTTTATACATTTTTTTTTTTAAATTATTTCATTTTTTAAAAAAATTTTAAAAAAACTTAAAATCAATATTTTATAAATTTTTCATATTATTTTCAAAAAACATGAAACTTTAAAAAATCAAAAAATGTGCAAAAATTTTTTTATTGATATTTCGACGTTTTAGAGCGGTTTGAGTTTTTTCTGGCAAACCTTTTAGCTAAAATACTAATTTTCAACTTTTAAAAAAAATTTCACTGAAATTTAAATTTAGGGGGAAAAGTAAAAAATTTTATGATTTTCTTTGGGAACTTACCATAGGTTATTTATCTAAAAATATTTTTAAAAAACCCCTTAAAAAATTAAATTTAAAAAAAAATGCAATAAAATCAATTTTAAGTTTTTTTTTTTAATATTTACATTTTTTAAAAATCCCATTAAAACTATAAAAATAATATTTTTATTATAAATTTTTATTTTTAAAAAATACATGAAACAAAAAAAGCTCAGAAAATGTGCAAAAATCATTTTTGCATATTTGACGTTTTAGAGCGGTTTGAGTGTTTTTCGGGGCAAAACTATTTTTAGAAAAATACTTGTTTTCACACTTTTAAATAAAATTTCATAATTTGAAATTTATGGAAAAGTAAGCAAATTTTTTATGATTTTCTTTTGGGGCTTACTATGGTTTAAATTTTTCTAAAAAAAAAAATTTTTCAGAAAACCCTTAAAAATGTAAAGTAAAAAAAAAAAAAATAAAGTTTTATGATTTTTTTTTTTAAATTATTTACATTTTTTAAAAAAATCCATTAAAAATTTTAAAAAATCAATATTTTATAAATTTTTCATTTTTTTTTAAAAAACTGAAAATTAAAAATTTAAAAAATGTCTAAAATGGATTTTAGATATTTCGACGTTTTAGAGCGGTTTGAGTGTTTTCGGAAAACCATTTTTAGTAAAATATTTAGATTATCAATTTTTTAAATAAAATTTTCTACTGAAATTGAAATTTAGGGGAAAAGTAAGAAAAATTTTTATGATTTTCTTTGGGGAACTTACTTGGGTTTATTTTATCTTTTTTTTTTTAAAAACCTTGAAAATGCCTTAATGTCAAAAAATGCAATAAAAACGTTTATACTTTTTTTATTTTTTTAATTTTTTAAAATTTTTTTAAAAAAATCCCATTAAAATTTTAAAAAAATCAATATTTTTATAAATTTTTCATATTATTTTAAAAAATACATAAAAAAAAATTTAAAAAAGGGCAAAAAAATGGATTTTATTGCATTTTTGACGTTTTAGAGGTTTGGGTTTTTTAAAAACTTTTTTGCTAAAATAAAATTTCAATTTTTAAATAAATTTCTACCAATTGAAATTTAGGGGAAAAGAAGAAAATTTTTTTTTTTAAATTTTTCGGTTTTTTTATCAAAAAATAGTTTTTGAAAATCCTTAAAAATGAACGAAAAAAATGCAAAAAAATAAGTTTTAGCTTTTTTATTTTTTAATTATTTAATATTTTTAAAAACCCCATTAAAAACTAAAAAAACAATATTTTATAAATATTTCATATTTTTTTAAAAATATGAAAAAAAAAAGCTCAAAAAAATTGCTAAAATGGTTTTTTATTATATTTCGGTTTTGGGTTTGAGTGTTTTCGGGAAAAACTCTTTTTTTTTTTTTTTAAAAATTAATTATCACCTTTTAAATAAAATTTCTACTGCAATTAAAATTTTAGGGGAAAAGTGAAAAATTTTATGATTTTTTTTTGGAACTTATATGGTTATTTTTTATCTAAAAAAGTTTTTAGAAAACCTTGAAAATGTTTTAAAATCGTAAAAAAATGCAATAAAATAAAGTTTATAGCATTTTTTTTTTTTTTTATTTACATATTTTAAAAAACCCCTTTAAAAAAAATTTTAAAAAAATCAATATTTTATAAATATTTCATATTTTTTTAAAAAATGAAAATTAAAAAAACCGTTTTTAAATTTTAAATTTTATTATTTTCGACGTTTTAGAGCGGTTTGAGGGGGAAAATTTTTTTAAAAATAAAACCCCTTTTAAATAACCCTGCTAAAATTTTAGGGAAAAGTAAAAAATTTTATGATTTTTTTTTAGGAACTTTATAGGTGTATTTTCAAAAAAAATATTTTTTTAGAAAATTTTAAAAAATGTCAAATCGTCGTAAAATAAAGTTTTAGCTTTTTTTTATTTTAATTTTTTTACATTTTTTAAAAAATCCCTTTAAAAAAACTATAAAAAAAATTTTTATAAAATTTTTTTAATTATTTTCAAAAAATACATGAAACATTAAAAAGCTCAGAAAATGTTAAAATTTTTTTTATTGATATTTGGCTTTTTTAGAGCGGTTTAGGTTTTTAAAACCATTTTTAGCTAAAATACTTAGTTTTCCCTTTTTAAATAAAATTTCAACTGCAATGAAATTTATGGGAAAAGTAAAAAAATTTTATGTTTTTCTTTAGGAAGCTTACCATGGGTTTAAATTTTATCAAAAAAAAAATATTTTTCAAAAAACCCCTTGAAAATCCCTTTTAAATGTCAAAATGCAATAAAATAAAGGTTTTAAAGCTTTTTTATTTTTTTTAATTATTTAATATTTTTAAAAATTCCATTAAAATTAAAATATATTTATTATACAAATTTTTAAAAAAAAAACTGAAAAAAAAAAACTCAAAAAAATGTGCAAAAATGTTTTATTGCATATTTGCCCAGAGCGGTTTGAGTGTTTTTTTTTTTGGGCAAAAACTTTTTAAAAATAAAATTTCACTGCAATTGAAATTTATGGGAAAAGTAAGCAAATTTTATGATTTTCTTTAGAACTTATTAGGTGTTTTTTATCAAAAAAAAATTTTCAGAAAATCCTTGAAAATCCCTTTTAAATCGTCAAAAGCAATAAAATCAATTTTTAAAGATTTTTTTTTTTTTTTAAAAATTATTTACATATTTTTAAAAATCCCTTTAAAAAACTATAAAAATCAATATTTTTATAAATATTTTATATTTTTTAAAAATTTTTAAAAAAATTTCCAAAAAGGAAAGGGTAATTGCATACACGTTTTGACGGTTTATCTCTGGAAAAACCATTTTTTTAAAATTTTGATTTCCCCCTTTTTAAAAAAATTTTCACGCAAAAAATTTTTGGGAAAAGTAAAAATTTTTGATTTTCTTTGGAACTTACTCATAGGTTATTTTTTAAAAAATTTTTTCAAAAATCCTTTAAAAATGCCTTAAATCGTCAAAAATGAAAAAAATAAGTTTAAAAACATTTTATTTTTTTAATTTTTTTTAAATTTTTTAAAAACCCCATTAAAAATTTAAAAAAATCAAATATTATTATAAATATTTATATTTTTTCAAAAAACATGAAACATTAAAAATCAAAAAAATTGGCAAAATGGTATTTTATTGCATATTTCAGTTTTAGAGGGTTTGATTTTTTTTTCGGGCAAAACTCATTTTTTAGCTAAAATACAAATTTAAAAATTTTAAAATAATTTCTACTGCAATTGAAATTTAGGGGAAAAAGTAAGCAAAATTTTATGATTTTCTTTAGAACTTCTCATAGGTTTTTTTATCTAAAAAAATATTTTCGAAAACCCTTAAAAATCTTAATGTAAAAAAATGAAATTTTTTAATTTTTTAATTTTTTTATTTCTTTTAAAAAACCCCATTAAAACTATAAAATCAATATTTTTATAAATATTTCTATTATTTCAAAAAATAATGAAACTTTAAAAAAGTAGAAAAAGGCTAAATCTTTTTTATTGAATTTGACGTTTTAGAGGGTTTGAGTGTTTTCTCAAAACTCTTTTTTTTAAAAAATACTTAGTTTTCACATTTTTTAAAAAAATTTCACTGAAATTTGAAATTTAGGGGAAAAGAAAGCAAAAAAATTTTATATTTTTTTTAAAAAATTTTTTCTCAGGTTAATTTTACTAAAAAAATACTTTTTAGAAAATTTGAAAATTTAAATCTCAAAAAAACAATAAAATCGTTTAAACATTTTTTTTTTTAAATTTTTTACATATTTTAAAAACCAAAAAAAATTAAAAAAATGTATTTTTTAAAATATTTCATTTAATTTTAAAAACATGAAACTTAAAATTTTTTTAAAAAATTTCTTAAATGATTTATTGCAATTTAATTTTTTCGGTATTTTTTCAAAATTTTTTTTTGCTAAAATTAGAATCAAAAACTTTAAATAAAATTTTATAATTAAATTTAAAAAAGAAAAAATTTTATATTTTTTTTAGAATTTTATATTTTTTTTAAAAAAAAAAAAAACAGAAACTTAAAAGTTTTTCTAAAAAGCAAAAAAATAATTTTATGATTTTTTTTTAATTTTAATTTTTTTAAAAAACCCATTAAAAATCTTAAAAATAAATTTTTTATGAATTTTCAATTATTTTTAAAAAAGAAAAATTTTAAACTCAAAATCTAAAATGTTTTTAGAATTTGACTTTAAAGGGGTTGATCTTTTTGAAAAATTTTTTTAAATTTTTAAATATTTTAAAAAATTTTCCCATAAAAATTTATAAAAATCAAAATTTTTTTGATTTTCTTTTTTTTAAAATATGATTTACCAAAAAAATATTTTTTAGAAAATCCTTTTAAAACCCTTAACGAAAAAAATTAAAAAAATATTTTTAGCAATTTTTATTTTTTTTTATTTTAATATTTTTAAAAACCCCCATAAAAAACCTAAAAAACTATTTTTTTAATATTTTCATATTTTTTTTAAAAATCTTTTTAAAAACTAGAAAAAATTTAAAAATCATTTTATTGAAATTTTTGGGGTTTTAAAAAGTGGATTTTTTTAAAATTTTTTTTTTAAAAAATAATTTAAAATTTTAAAAAATTTTATGAAAAAAGGGGAAAAAATAAAAAATTTTATGATTTTAAAAATTTTTAATTTTTTATCAAAAAAATTTTTTTTTCAAAAATTTTTAAAAAATCCTTAATTAAAAAGAAAAAATTTTTAAAATATTTTATTTATTTCAATTTTAAAAACCCATTAAATTTTTTTAAAAACAAAAATTTTTAAAATTATATTATTTTTAAAAATCAAAAATTAAAAATAAAAAATTTTAAAAAATTTTTTTGATTTTTTTTGGGTTTTATTTTTTTGTATTTTTAAAAAAAAATTTTTTAAAAATGTTTCTATGAAATTTAAATTTATGAAAAAAAAATTTTTAATTTTTTTAAACCCTTATCATGGGTTATTTTTTAAAAAAATATTTTTCGAAAATTTTTAAAATTTTAAAATTGTCAAAAATAAAAAATCAAGTTTTAAGCATTTTTTTTTATTTTTTAAAATTATTTACAATTTTTAAAATCCCAAAAAAAATTTTAAAAAAAAAATTTAATATTTTTTAGAAATTTTTATATTATTTTCAAAAAAATGAAACTTAAAAAGCCGGGAAAAAATGTAAAATCTTTTTATTGATTTTTTATTTTTAATTTTATTTTTTTAAAAACCTTTTACTAAAAACTTAAATTTTACATTTTAAATAAAATTTAAAAATAAATAAAAATTTTTTAAAAGTAAGAAAAATTTTTGATTTTCTTTTGGGAAGTTTATTGGAATTTTTTACTAAAATATTTTTAGAAAACCCTTTTAAAAATTTTAAAATGAAAAATGAATAAAAATTTTAAGCATTTTTTTTTTTTTTAATTATTTTTTTTTTTAAAAAAAATTATTAAAAACTATAAAAATTATATTTTATAAAATATTTATATTTTTTAAAAAAAAATCTTTAAAAAGTTAAAAATTCAATTATTTTATTGATATTTAACTTTTAATTTGATTTTTCAAAAATCATTTTTTAGCTAAAATACTTAGATTTTTCAATTTTTTAAAAAAATTTCTACGAAATTGAAATTTAGGGGAAAAGTAAGCAAATTTTAGATTTTCTTTTCTTATTGGTGTATTTTTTTAAAAAAAAATTTTTTCAGAAAACCTTAAAATGCCAAACTAAAAAAATGCAAAAAAATCAAGTTTATAGCTTTTTTTATTTTTTTAATTATTTAAAATTTTTTTAAAAATCCCATTAAAAATTTTAAAAAAATCAATTTTTAAAAATAAATTTATTTATTTTCAAAATACATAAAACTTTAAAAAGTGAAAATGTCTAAAATGTTTTTTTTGAATTTCGACTTTTTAGAGGGTTTGAGGTTTTTCTTCTTTTTTTAGCTAAAATACTTAGATTATCCATTTTTAAATAAAATTTCACTGAAATTTAAATTTAGGGGAAAAAAATAAAAAAAAATTTTATGATTTTCTTTAGGAAGACTCATGGGTTTAATTTTTTTTTAAAAATTTTTCAGAAAATTTTGAAAATCCCTTTAAAATCGTAAAAAAATGAAAAAATTTTTTTTTTTTTTAATTTTTACATTTTTTTAAAAAAAATCCCTTTAAAAAAATTTAAAAAAATCAAATTATTATAAATTTTTCATATTTTTTTCCCAAAAATACATGAAACTTTAAAAAAATTCAAAAATGTGTAAAATATTTTTTGCATATTTCGGTTTTGAGGGGTGGGGTTTTTTTCTGGCAAAACTCTTTTTTTAGCTAAAATACAAATTTATCAACTTTTAAATAAATTTTTACTGCAATTGAAATTTTGGGGAAAAATAAGCAAAATTTTGATTTTTTTTGGGAACTTACTCATGGGTTATTTTATCAAAAAAAATATTTTTCGAAAACCTTAAAATCCTTTAACGTCAAAAAAAAAATCATTTTAATTTTTTTTTTTTTTTTACATATTTTAAAAAAATCCCATTAAAAACTAAAAAAATCATATTTTATAAATATTTCATATTATTTTCAAAAAATGAAAATTAAAAGCCGAAAAGGCAAAATGTATTTTATTGCATATTTCGACTTTTTAACGGTTTGAGGCTTTTCTGCAAAACTCATTTTTAGTAAAATTTTTAGATTTAAATTTTTTAAAAAAAATTTTTATCAATTGAAATTTAGGGGAAAAAAGGAAAATTTTTATTTTTTTTGGTTTATATTTTTTTATCAAAAAAATTTTTTTTGAAAACCCTGAAAAATTTTAATCGTAAAAAATGCAATAAAACGTTTATACATTTTTTTTTTTTTAATTATTTAATTTTTTTTTAAAAAAACCCCCAAATTAAAACTTAAAAATCAAAATTTTTTTAAATATTTCATATTATTTTCAAAAACTCATTAAAAACCAAAAAAAACCAAATATTTTATTGCATTTTTTTGAAAGTTTTAATTTTTTTTTTAAAAAATATTTTTTACTAAAATACTTAGATTAAAAAACTTTAAAAAAAATTTATAATTAAATTTAAAAAAAAAAAATTTATATTTTTTTAGAATTTTTATATTATTTTCAAAAATACAAAAAACAAAAAAATTTTTTTTAAAAAGTCAAAAACAAAAAAATCAAGTTTTATAGATTTTTTTAATATTTTTAATTATTTAATATTTTTAAAAATTTTCCCATTAAAAATTATAAAATCAATATTTTTTTTAGAAATTTTCATATTATTTTAAAAAAAAAATTAAAAACCGAAAAGGGCTAAATCGTTTAGCATATTTCAGTTTTAAGCTTTTTTTTTAAAATTTTTAAAATTTAAATTTAAATTTTTTAAAAAAATTTCCCAAAAATTAAATTTATAAAATCAAAATTTTATGATTTTCTTTTAAATTATTTGGGGTTTTTTTACTAAAAAATGTTTTAAAAATTTGAAAATGCTTTTTAGTTTTCGCAAAACAAAAAAATATTTTTAGAAATTTTTATTTTTTTTAATTATTTAATATTTTTAAAAATCCCAAAAAAAACTAAAAAAACAATATTTTATAAATTTCTATTATTTTAAAAATACTAAAATTTAAAAAGCTCAAAAAATTTTAAAAATGGTATTTTATTGATATTTAAAGGGGTTTGAGTGTTTTTCTGGCAAAACCATTTTTTCAAAAATACTTAATTATCCCCTTTTTTTAAATAAAATTTTTACTGAATTAAAAATTTAAAAGTAAAAAAATTTTAATTTTTTCTTTTGGGAAGTTACCATAGGTTTTTTTATCAAAAAATTTTTTTAAAATCCTTGAAAATGTTTTAATGTCAAAAAATTTAAAAAATTTTTGAATATTTTTTATTTATTTACATTTTTTAAAAAAATCCCATTAAAAATTTTTAAAAAATCAATATTTTTTTGAATTTTTATATTTTTTTTAAAAATACTGAAAATTAAAAATCAAAAATGTCTAAAATGGTATTTTTTGCATATTTCGACGTTTTAAAAACGGTTTGAGGTTTTCCAAAACTTTTTAAAAACTTTCAATTGAAATTTTAGGGGAAAAGTAAGCAAATTTTATGATTTTTTTTTGAACCTTACCATAGGTGATTTTATCTAAAAATATTTTTTCAAAAAACCCTAAAATTTCCTTTAAATCGTCAAAAATGCAATAAAATCAAGTTTTATAGCATTTTTTTATTTTTTAATAATTATTTACATTTTTTTAAAAACCCCTTTAAAAAATCTATAAAAATCAATATTTTTATAGAATATTTTATATTATTTTAAAAAAAACATGAAACATTAAAAAGCTCAGAAAAATGTGCAAAAATCGTATTTTATTGAATTTTTTGACGTTTTAGAGCGGTTTGAGTGCTTTTCTGGCTAAACTCTTTTTGCTAAAATACTTAGATTGCACATTTTTAAATAAAATTTCAATCAATAAAATTTTAGGGAAAAGTAAGCAAAATTTTATGTTTTTTTTTAGGAAGCTTACTATAGGTTAATTTTATCAAAAAAACCAGAAAACCCTTTGAAAATGCCTTAAATCAAAAATGCAATAAAATAAAGTTTTAAAACTTTTTTTTTTTTTTTTAATTATTTACATATTTTAAAAATTCCTTTAAAAAAACTATAAAAATGTTTTATATTATACAATATTTCATATTTTAAAAAAAACATGAAACTTTAAAAAGTCAAAAAAATGTTTTTAAAATTTTTTACATATTTGACGTTTTAGA
>WNWK01058873.1:0-10332 GCA_009830355.1 Cherax destructor | reverse complement strand
TTTTTTATCAAAAATACTTAGATTATCAAACTTTTAAATAGAATTTCTTCTACAATTGAAATTTATGGGAAAAGTAAGCGAATTTTTTTAATTTTTTTTGAGAAGCCTTGCTCATAGGTATATTTTATCTAAAAAAACAGTTTTCAGAAATTCGTTGAAAATGCCTTGAATCGTCAAAAAATGCAATAATATAACATTTTATAGCATTTTTTAACATTTATAAATAATTTACATTTTTAAAAATCCATGAAACATTAAAATCTCCGAAAAGTGCAAAATGGTATTTTATTGCATATTTCGACGTTTTAGAGCGGTTTGAGTGCTTTTCTAACAAAACTCATTTTTTAGCTAAAATAACTAGATTTTCAAACTTTTAAATAGAATTTCTACTGCAATTGAAATTTATTGGAAAAGTGGGCGAAAGCCTCCTCAAAAAAAAATCATAAAATTTTGCTTACTTGTCCTATAAATTTCAATTGCATAGAAATTCTATTTAAAAGTTTGAAAATCCTAAAATATTTTGTAAAAAATAGTTTTGTTCAATAAAGCACATCAAAGTTCATAAAACGTCTGAAATATAATAAAATAATTTTTAGAGATTTTTAAAAATGTGTAAATAATTTATAAATATTAAAATGCTATAAAATGTTATTTTATTGCATTTTTTGACGATTCAAGGCATTTTCAAGATTTTCTAAAAACTGTTTTTTAGATAAAATATACCTATGAGTAAGCCTTCTAAAAAAATCATAAAATTTAGCTTACTTTTCCAATAAATTTCAATTGCAGAGAAATTTATTTAAAAGTTTGAAATCTAAGTATTTAAGCTAAAATATGAGTTTTGTTAGAAAAGCACTCAAACCGTTCTAAAACGTCGAAATTGCAATAAAATACATTTTAGCACATTTTTCTAGAATTTAATGTTTCATGTACTTTTTGAAAATAATATGAAATATTCTATGATAATATTGATTTTCATAGATTTTTAATGGGATTTTTTAAAAATATGTAAATAATTTATAAATATTAAAAATGCTATAAAATGTTATTTTATTGGATTTTATGACGATTCAAGGCATTTTCAAAATTTTCTGAAAAACTGTTTTTTAGATAAAATATACCTATAGTAAGCCTCTCAAAAAAAAAAATTTCGCTTACTTTTCCAATAAATTTCATTGAGAAGAAATTTATTTAAAAGTTTGATAATCTAAGTATTTTAGCTAAAAATGAGTTTTGTCAGAAAAGCACTCAAACTGTCTAAAACGTCGAAATATGCAATAAAATACATTTTAGCACATTTTTCTGAGATTTTAATGTTTCATGTATTTTTGAAAATAATATGAAATATTCTATAATAATATTGATTTTCATAGATTTTTAATGGTATTTTTAAAAATATGTAAATAATTTATAAATATTCAAAAATGCTATAAAACGTTATTTCATTGCATTTTTGACGATTCAAGGCATTTTCAAGGATTTTCTGAAAAACTGTTTTTTAGCCTCCTGAAAAAAAATAATAAAATTTCGCTTACTTTTCCCATAAATTTCAATTGTAGAAGAAATTCTATTTAAAAGTGTGATAATCTAAATATTTTAGCTAATAAATAAGTTTTGTCAGAAAAGCACTCAAACGCTCTAAAACATCGAAATATGCAATAAAATACCATTTTAGTACATTTTTCTGAGTTTTTAATGTTTACTGTATTTTTTGAAAATAATATGAAATATTCTATAATAATATTGATTTTCATAGATTTTTAATGGGATTTTTTAAAAATGTGTAAATAATTTATAAATATTCAAAAATGCTATAAAACGTTATTTTATTGCATTTTTTGACTATTCAAGGCATTTTCAAGGATTTTCTGAAAAACTGTTTTTTTAGCCTCCTGAAAAAATCATGAAATTTCGCTTACTTTTCCCATAAATTTCAGTTGTAGAAGAAATTCTATTTAAAAGTGTGATAATCTAAATATTTTAGCTAAAAAATAAGTTTTGTCAGAAAAGCACTCAAACCGCTCTAAAACGTCGAAATATGCAATAAAATACAATTTTAGTACATTTTTCTGAGTTTTTAATGTTTACTGTATTTTTGAAAAAAATACGAAATATTCTATAATAATATTGATTTTCATAGATTTTTAATGGGATTTTTTAAAAATGTGTAAATAATTTATAAATATTCAAAATTGCTATAAAACGTTATTTTATTGCATTTTTTGACGATTCAAGGCATTTTCAAGGATTTTCTGAAAAACTGTTTTTTAGATAAAATATGCCCATGAGTAAGCCTCCTCAAAAAAAATAATAAAATTTCGCTTTTTTTTCAAATAAATTTCAGTTGTAGAAGAAATTCTATTTAAAAGTTTGATAATCTAAGTATTTTAGCTAAAAATGAGTTTTGTCAGAAAAGCACTCAAACTGCTCTAAAACGTCGAAATATGCATTAAAATACCATTTTAGCACATTTTTCTGAGATTTTAATGTTTCATGTATTTTTGAAAATAATATGAAATATTCTATAATAATATTGATTTTCATAGATTTTTAATGAGATTTTTTAAAAATGTGTAAATAATTTAAAAATATTCAAAAATGCTATAAAACGTTATTTTATTGCATTTTTTGACGATTCAAGGCATTTTCAAGGATTTTCTGAAAAAACACATGAAACATTAAAAACTCAGAAAAATGTGCTAAAATGGTATTTTATTGCATATTTCGACGTTTTAGAGCGGTTTGAGTGCTTTTCTGACAGAAGTCATTTTTTATCAAAAATACTTAGATTATCAAACTTTTAAATAGAATTTCTTCTACAATTGAAATTTATGGGAAAAGTAAGCGAATTTTTTTAATTTTTTTTGAGAAGCCTTGCTCATAGGTATATTTTATCTAAAAAAACAGTTTTCAGAAATTCGTTGAAAATGCCTTGAATCGTCAAAAAATGCAATAATATAACATTTTATAGCATTTTTAACATTTATAAATAATTTACATATTTTAAAAATCCATGAAACATTAAAATCTCCGAAAAGTGTAAAATGGTATTTATTGCATATTTCGACGTTAGACGTTTGAGTGCTTTCAACAAAACTCATTTTTAGCTAAAATAACTAGATTTTCAAACTTTTAAATAGAATTTCTACTGCAATTGAAATTTATTGGAAAAGTGGGCGAAAGCCTCCTCAAAAAAAAACATAAAATTTTGCTTACTTGTCCTATAAATTTCAATTGCAGTAGAAATTCTATTTAAAAGTTTGAAAATCTAGGTATTTTAGCTAAAAAATGAGTTTTGTTAGAAAAGCACTCAAACCGCTCTAAAACGTCGAAATATGCAATAAAATACCATTTTAGCACATTTTTCGGAGATTTTAATGTTTCATGTATTTTTGAAAATAATATGAAATATTCTATAATAATATTGATTTTCATAGATTTTTAATATGATTTTTTAAAAATATGTAAATAATTTATAAATATTCAAAAATGCTATAAAATGTTATTTTATTGCATTTTTTGACGATTCAAGGCATTTTCAACGATTTTCTAAAAACTTTTTTTTAGATAAAATATACCTATGAGTAAGCCTTCTAAAAAAAAAAAACATAAAATTTCGCTTACTTTTCCCATAAATTTCAATTGTAGAAGAAATTCTATTTAAATGTTTGATAATCTAAGTATTTTAGCTAAAAAATGAGTTTTGTCAGAAAAGCACTCAAACCGCTCTAAAACGTCGAAATATGCAATAAAATACCATTTTAGCACATTTTTCTGAGATTTTAATGTTTCATGTAGTTTTTGAAAACTAATATGAAATATTATATAATAATATTGATTTTCATAGATTTTTAGTAGGATTTTTTAAAAATGTGTAAATAATTTATAAATATTAAAAAATGCTATAAAACGTTATTTTATTGCATTTTTTGACGATTCAAGGCATTTTCAAGGATTTTCTGAAAAACTGTTTTTAGATAAAATATACCTATGAGTAAGCCTCCTAAAAAAATCATAAAATTTCGCTTACTTTTCCAATAAATTTCAATTGCAGTAGAAATTATATTTAAAAGTTTGAAAATCTAGGTATTTTAGCTAAAATATGAGTTTTGTTAGAAAAGCACTCAAACCGCTCTAAAACGTCGAAATGTGCAATAAAATACGATTTTAGCACATTTTTCTAAGAATTTAATGTTTCATGTACTTTTTGAAAAATAATATGAAATATTCTATGATAATATTGATTTTCATAGATTTTTAATGGGATTTTTAAAAATGTGTAAATAATTTATAAATATTCAAAAATGCTATAAAACGTTATTTTATTGCATTTTTTGACGATTTAAGGCATTTTCAAGGATTTTCTGAAAAAACTGTTTTTTTAGATAAAATATACCTATGAGAAAGCCTCCTGAAAAAAATAATAAAATTTCACTTACTTTTCCAATAAATTTCAATTGTAGAAGAAATTCTATTTAAAAGTTTTATAATCTAAGTATTTTAGCTAAAAAATGAGTTTGGTCAGAAAAGCACTCAAACCGCTCTAAAACGTGGAAATATGCAATAAAATACCATTTTTGCACATTTTTCTGAGATTTTAATGTTTCATGTATTTTTTGAAAAATAATATGAAATATTCTATAATAATATTGATTTTCATAGATTTTTAATATGATTTTTTAAAAATATGTAAATAATTTATAAATATTCAAAAATGCTATAAAATGTTATTTTATTGCATTTTTTGACGATTCAAGGCATTTTCAACGATTTTCTAAAAAACTGTTTTTTTAGATAAAATATACCTATGAGTACGCCTTCTCAAAAACAAAATCATAAAATTGCGCTTACTTTTCCCATAAATTTCAATTGTAGAAGAAATTCTGTTTAAATGTTTGATAATCTAAGTATTTTAGCTAAAAAATGAATTTTGTCAGAAATCACTCAAACCGCTCTACAACGTCGAAATATGCAATAAAATACAATTTTAGCACATTTTTCTGAGATTTTAATGTTTCATGTAGTTTTTGAAAAATAATATGAAATATTATATAATAATATTGATTTTCATAGATTTTAGGATTTTTAAAAATGTAAATAATTATAAAATAAAAACATAAACATTTTGCATTTTTGACGACTCAAGGATTTTCAAGTTTGAAAAATGTTTTTAGAAAAATAACCTTTAACCTCAAAATCATAAAATTTTGCACTTTTCAAAAATTTAATTCCTGAAATTTTTAAAATTTGAAATATTTTATAAAAATGATTTTCAAGATAAACGTCAAAGTTAAATATATAAATATTAAATTTTTCAGTTATTTTATGTATTTTTGAAATAAAGAAATATTCAAAGATTTTCTGATAATGTTTTTAAAAATTATATAAAAATTAAAAATCATAAAATTTCTTACTTTTCCATAAATTTCAATTAGAATTTATTTAAAAGTTTAAAATCAAGGATTTTACTAAAAATGAGTTTGTCAGAAAAGCACTCAAACCGCTCTAAAACGTCGAAATTGCAATAAAATACCATTTTAGCACATTTTCTGAATTTTAATGTTTCTGTATTTTTGAAAAATAATATGAAATATTCATATAATATTGATTTTCATAGATTTTAATGGATTTTTAAAATGTAAATAATTTATAAATATTCAAAATGCTATAAAACGTTATTTTATTGCATTTTTGACGATTCAAGGCATTTTCAAGGATTTTCTGAAAAACTGTTTTAGATAAAATATACCTATGAAAGCCTCCTGAAAAAATATAAAATTTCACTTACTTTTCATAAATTTCAATTGTAGAAGAAATTCTATTTAAAAGTTTTATAATCTAAGTATTTTAGCTAAAAATGAGTTTGGTCAGAAAGCACTCAAACCGCTCTAAAACGTGAAATATGCAATAAAATACCATTTTGCACATTTTTCTGAGTTTTAATGTTTCATGTATTTTGAAAAATAATATGAAATATTCTATAATAATATTGATTTTCATAGATTTTTAATGATTTTTAAAAATGTGTAAATAATTTATAAATATTAAAATCCCATAAAACGTTATTTTATTGCTTTTTTTGAGATTCAAGGCATTTTCAAAGGATTTTCTAAAACTGTTTTTGTACCTCCTTCCAAAAAAAAAAAAAAAATTTGCCTTTTTCCCATAAATTTCAATTGTAGAAGAAATTCTATTTAAAAGTTTGATAATCAATATTTTAGAAAAAAAATGAGTTTGGTCAAAAAAACCCTTTCCAAAAAAAACCCTTTTAAATTTTTTTAAAATTTTCGAAAAAAATAAAATAAAATTTTTTTTTCATTTTTTAAGGGTTTTTAAAAAAAAATTTTTTCTAAAAAGATTTTATTTTTTTTGGTTTCATTTTTTTATTTTTTTTTGAAAAATATATTGAAATTTCAAAAAAAAAAAAAATTGTTTTTTCCTAAAAAAGGAAAAAAATTTTTTAAAATTTGAAATTTTTTTAAAAAAATTTTTTGTAAAAAATTTAAAAAAACAAAAATTTTTCCTTTTTTAAAAAACCGTTATTTTTATTTTTGCATTTTTTTGGGAAAAAAAAATTTTTAAAAAAAAAAAAAAGGCTTTTTTCAAAAGGATTTTCTAAAAAACTTTTTTGTAAAATAATTTATGAGAAAGCCCCCAAAAAAAAAAAAAATTTCCTTCTTTTCCAATAAATTTCAATTGTAGAAGAAATTCTTTTTAAAAAGTTTTAAATTAAGATTTTAGCTAAAAATGAGTTTGGTCAGAAAAGCACAAAAAACCGTTTAAAAAGGGGGAAATATGCAAAAAAATACCATTTTTGCACTTTTTCTGAGTTTTAATGTTTCATGTATTTTTGAAAAAAAAAAAAATATTTAAATAATATTGTTTTCAAATTTTTAATATGATTTTTAAAAATATGTAAATAATTTAAAATATTAAAATGCAAAAATTTTTTTTTTATTGCATTTTTCGTTCGGCATTTTCAACGTTTTTTAAAAAATTTTTTTTTTTAGATAAAAAAACAAAAGGAGTCCGCCTTAAAAAAAAATTTTAAAATTGGCTTTTTTTTCCCCCATAAATTTCAATTGTAAAAAAAAATTCTGTTTAAATGTTTGAAATTTTCAAAGTTTTTAAAAGAAAAAATAAATTTTTGTAAAAAAATTCATCAAACTCCCTACAACGTCGAAATATGCAATAAAATACAATTTTAGCACTTTTTTTTGAGATTTTAATGTTTCATGTAGTTTTTAAAATAATATGAAATATTATATAATAATATTGATTTTCATGATTTTTAGTGGTTTTTTAAAAATGTGTAAAAAATTTAAATATTAAAAATGCAAAAAAAACTTTTTTTTATTGATTTTTTGACGACTCAAGGTTTTTTAAGGGTTTTTTTAAAAAAAAACTGTTTTTGATAAAATAATTTAAAAAAAAGCCTCCAAAAATCATAAAATTTTTTTTACTTTTCCAATAAATTTAAATTTGGGAAAAAATTTTTATTTAAAAGTTTGAAAATTTAAGTATTTTAGCTAAAAATGAGTTTTGTCAGAAAAGCACTAAACCGCTCTAAAACCAAAATTTTAAAAAATTTTTTTAGCACTTTTTCTGAGATTTTAATGTTTCATTTTTTTTTAAAAAATAATAAAAAATATTCTATAATAATATTTTTAAAAGATTTTAATGGGTTTTTTAAAAAAATTGTAAATAATTTATAAATAAAAAAATGCAAAAAAATTTCCCTTTACTTTTCCCAAAATTTTCAATTGCTGTAGAAATTTTTTAAAAGTTTGAAAAAAGGGTTTTTTAGAAAAAAATGAGTTTTGTCAGAAAAGCACTCAACCCGTCAAAACTTTCGAAATATGCAAAAAAATACCATTTAGCACATTTTTCTAAAAATTTTAATGTTTTTTTTTTTTTTTAAAAAATAATATGAAATTTTTTTATAATAATATTTTTTTTCATAGATTTTAATGAGTTTTTTAAAAATTTTTAAAATAATTTAAAATTTCAAAATGCTATAAAAGTTATTTTATTCTTTTTGACGATTCAAGGCTTTTTAAAAGATTTTCTAAAAAAACTGTTTTTTAGAAAAATACCCCCATGAGAAAGCCTCCAAAAAAAAATCATAAAATTTCCTTTTTTAAAAAACCCAATTGTAGAAGAAATTCTATTTAAAAGTTTTAAAACCCCAAGTATTTTAGCTAAAAATGAGTTTGGTCAGAAAAGCACTAAACGTTAAAAACGTCGAAATATGCAATAAAATACCTTTTAGCACATTTTTCGAGATTTTAATGTTTCATGTTTTTTTGAAAATAATATGAAATATTCTATAATAATATTGATTTTCATAGATTTTTAATGGGATTTTTAAAATATGTAAAAAATTTTAAAAAATAATAAAAAATGCTATAAATGTTATTTTATTGCTTTTTGACGATTCAAGTTTTCCCAACGATTTTATAAAAATTTTTTTTTTAGATAAAATACCCCCATGAAATTTCCCCCCCCAAAAAAAAAAAAAATTCGCTTATTTTCCCATTTTTTTAAATTGTAGAATAAATTATTTTAAAAAAAGTTTGATAATCTAAGTATTTTATTAAAAATTTTTTCCCCAGAAAACACTAAACAGGTCTAAAACGTAGAAATATGCAAAAAAATACGATTTTAAACATTTTTCAAGTTTTTAAATGTTTCATTTTTTTTTAAAAATAATATGAAATTTCTATAATAATATTGATTTTCATATTTTTTTAATGGGTTTTTAAAATTGTGTAAAAATTTTTATAAATATTCAAAATTCAAAAAACGTTATTTTATTGCTTTTGAGAAGTAAAAAAAAATTAAAAATTTTGTTATTTTTTCCAAAAATTTTCCCCAACCGTAAAATTTCCCCAATTTAAAAAGTTTAAAATCTAGGTATTTTAGCTAAAATATGAGTTTTTTTAAAAAAAGCAAAAAAACCTTTTTAAAAAGTCGAAATATGCAAAAAAATACCATTTTAGCACATTTTTCTGAGATTTTAATGTTTCGTTTTTTTTAAAAAAATAAAGAAATATTTAAATAATATTGATTTTCATAGTTTTTTTTGGGGTTTTTTTTAAAATATGTAAATAATTTATAAATTTTAAAAAAATGCTATAAAATGTTATTTTATTGTTTTTTTGAGATTCAAGGCATTTTAAAAAATTTTTTAAAAAAACTTTTTTTAGAAAAATATACCCATGAGTGCCTTAAAAAAAAAAAAATTTATTTACTTTTCCCATAAATTTCATTGTAGAAGAAATTATTTTAAAAGTTTGATAATCTAAGTATTTTATTAAAAAAATGAGTTTTGTCAGAAAAGCACTCAAACAGCAAAAAAAAGCGAAATATGCAATAAAATACGATTTTAGATTTTTTTCTAAGTTTTAAAAGCCCATGTATTTTTAAAAATATAAAATTTTTCCTATAAAAAATTATTTTTTAGTTTTTAAAGGGGGTTTTTTAAAAAATTTTAAATATTTTATAAATATTAAAATGCAAAAAAACGTTATTTCAGCTTTTTGAGATTTAAGGCTTTTTAAAAGGATTTTTTGAAAAACTTTTTTAGCCTCCTGAAAAAAAAAAAATTTGGGTTTTTTTCCCAAAAACAATTGTAGAAGAAATTTTTTAAAAAAAGTGTGAAATTTTCAAAATATTTTAGCAAAAAATAATTTTGTCGGAAAAGCACTAAAGGGCTCAAAACATCGAAATATCCAAAAAATACCTTTTTGGGGATTTTTTTGATTTTTAATGTTTATTTTTTTTTGAAAATAATATGAAATATTCTATAATAATATTGATTTTCATAGATTTTTAATGGGTTTTTTAAAAATTTTTTAAAAAAAATTTTTAAAATATTCAAAATTGCTATAAAAGTTATTTTATTGTTTTTTTGATGTTTCTAGGATTTTCAAGGTTTTTTCTAAAAGGTTTTTTTTTTAGATAAAATGTCCCTTTAAAGTAAGCCCCAAAAAAAAAAATCAAAAATTTCGCTTACTTTTCCCATAAAAATTTCCCAAATTGTAAAAAAAATTTTTTAAAAGTTTGATAATAAAATATTTTATAAAAAAATGTTTTTTGTCAGAAAATCATTCAAACCTTTTAAAACAAAACAAAAAATAAATTTTTTAGCACTTTTTTGTAGATTTTAATGTTTCATGTTTTTTTAAAATAAAAAAATATTCTATAAAAATTTGTTTTTATATTTTTTAAGGGTTTTTTAAAAATATGTAAAAAATTTTAAAAAATATTAAAAAATGCTATAAAACGTTATTTTATTGTTTTTTTTGACGATTCGGAAATTTTAACGAT
>WNWK01058872.1:0-10333 GCA_009830355.1 Cherax destructor | reverse complement strand
ACTTGACTGACTTACTGAATGACTTGACTGACTTACTGAATGGCTTGACTGACTTACTGAATGGCTTGACTGACTTACTGAATGGCTTGACTGACTTACTGAATGGCTTGACTGACTTAAAGTTAGACACTCAGTTCAACCATCGACTTCAGTTCAAGAACTTCTACTATCCACCTCAGCCCAGTAGGGCCACACCATCCATATCCACTCTTCACTACCATCCACAAACATCATTACCCACAATTTAAGGTAAGAAATACTATTATTTCTATTGCATTTGTAGTCTTAAGCAGTAATAGATCATGACAATGCACTACAATTACATATCCACCTCAGCTCAGTAGGGCCACACCATCCATATCCACTCTTCACTACCATCCACAAACATCATTACCCACAATTTAAGGTAAGAAATACTATTATTTCTATTGCATTTGTAGTCTTAAGCAGTAATAGATCATGACAATGAACTAAAATTACATATTCGCCTTCAATTTTGCAAGATATGTTGGTCTAAAAACTTGTTTGGCTTTTTGGGGACTCTCAAACACGTAACCCTATTTTTCCCATAAGTTCTGTTAATTATTTAAGACAAAATTATCTAACACGACTTTTTCAGGAACGTAACTATCGTGCTAAATGACGTTCTACTGTATATGTACACTGCACCTTACTTTGGTCTCTCAGGCCACATAATTTACTTTGAAATTTTTTTTTTGGAAAATACAAGAAACCTTCGAATGGGAGTAAATATAAGTGTACCGGTGAGTAGCATGCGCAGCTGTTGCCATATGCGGCTCATTTTCTGCCAAATTTACGCCTCTATATCTTGGTAAATACTGATCACAAAAAAAAAATTTTAGGCTTTTAAAAAATCACCAAAATAATCCAAACATTTTGGTAAGAATTTTTTTTTTTTATTTCCTGACATAGAATGACAGTTTCAGAAAGGGGCCTCCGACAGTCAAAGGGTTAAACCAGCAAATATTGAGCCTCCAAGACTAGAAAATATGCTGGACCTCATCTTCACTAACAATGATGATCTGATACATGATATAACCATATCAAAGACAATACACTCGGATCACAACATAATAGAGGTACAGACATGTATGCACAGGGCTCCTGACCAGCAAAATATGATCAGTTATGAGGGTGCCTTCACAAAATTCAACTTCAATAACAAAAATATACAATGGGAACAAGTCAACCATATCCTAAACGAAACATGCTGGGAAGATATCCTAAGCAACATAGATCCGAACCTTTGCCTAGAAAAAATAAACTCTGTGACACTTGAGGTGTGCTTAAGGCACATTCTATTAAGAAAAAGAAAGAGAAGATGTAAACAAGAAAGAGAGAGATGCTTCCTATACATGCAAAGGTGAAGAATCACAGAGCTGCTGAGAGGGGCCAATATATCTGTAATACGAAGGGAGGCACTGGTCAGAGAAATAGCAAATATCGACCTTAAGCTTAAAGAATCTTAACCCTTAAACTGTCCAAACGTAGATCTACGTTTACTCGCGTACTGCTCCGAATATTTTGAGAAAAAAATAAATTGTTCTTTTTGTTTAAAATGAAGAGTGCATTTTGTTTGTCATTCCCAAATTTTGTAATACTGCACACACTGAATGCACAGACCCATTCTCTATTCTCTAGGCAAGGTTAAAAGCATTTGAAAAAAAAACGTAGATCTACGTTCGGAGCAGTACGCGAGTAAACGTATATCTACGTGTGGACAGTTTAAGGGTTAAAGGAGACAAGAATCTCAGGAAGAACTAAAAGCCATAAAGGAAAATGAAAAAAAAAATACTTCTTTTATGCCAAATCTAAGGGGAAAACAACATCCAGTATTGGGACCCTGCTTAGGCAAGATGAGACCTACACAGATGGCAGCAAAGAAATGAGTGAGATACTAAAGTCCCAATACAACTCTGTTTTCAGCGATCCGTTAACAAGACTAAGGATCGACAGTCTAAAGGAATTCTTTATGACCGAGACATAAAATTTGGTCATCTTAAAAATCTCTGATATTATCCTAACACCACAAGACTGAAAAGGCAATAAATGACATGCCCATGGACTCTGCCCCAGGCCCTGACTCATGGAACTCTGTGTTCATCAAGAACTGCAAGAAGCCCTTCACATGCCTTCAGCATTCTGTGAAGAGGAAGCATGGACACAGGTCATCCCACACATGCTGAAAACAACAGACATCCCCATTCTACAAAGATGCAGTAAAGCAATTGCAAAGAACTACAGACCGATAGCACTAACATCCCATTCCCATATCATAAAAATCTTTGAAAGGGTTCTAAGAAGCAAGATTGCCAATCACCTAGATACCCATCTATTACACAACCCCGGGCAACAGTGGTTTATAGCAGGTTGCCCCTGCCTGTCCCTGCTACTTGACCACTATGACAAGGTCTTGGATGCTATAGAGGATAAACAAAATGCAGATGTATTATACACAGACTTTGCGAAAGCCTTCGACAAGTGCGTCCACTATGTAATAGCACACAAAATGCATGATAAAGGAATAACAGGAAAAGTTGGTAGGTGGATCTATAACTTCCTAACAAATAGAACACAGTAATAGTAAACAGAGTAAAGTCTGAGGCAGCTATGGTTAAAAACTCTGTTCCACAACACAGTACTCGCTCCCATCCTATTCCTCATCCTCATATCTGACATAGACAGAGATGTAAGCCATAGCTTTGTGTCTTCCTTTGCAGATGACACCCAAATTGCCATGACAGTGTCCTCCATTGAAGATACTGCAAGACTCCAAGCAGACATCAACCAAATCTTCAAATGGGCCACTCAAAACAATATGAAGTTCAATGAAGAGAAATTTAAGCTACTCAGATATGGAAAACTTGAGGAAATTAAAACTGTATCAGGGTACACAACAAATTCTAACCATACAGTAGAGTGAAAAAGTAATGTGAAGGACCTGGGAGTGATAATGTCAGAGGATCTCACCTTCAAAGACCACAACAATGTATCTACCATATCTGCTAGAAAAATGATAGGATGGATAATGAGAACCTTCAAAACTAGGGATGCCCAGCCCATGGTGATTCTGTTCAGATTGCTTGTTCTCTCTAGGCAGGCGAAATTGCTGGGAACAGTTGAAGTCTCTTGATGTGTATTTCCTGGAAAATAGGCGAGAAAGATACATGATAATAATATACACTTGGAAAATTCTAGAGGGATTGGTACCAAACTTGCACACGAAAATCACTCCTTTTGAAAGCAAAAGACTTGGCAGCAGATGCAACATTGCCCCAATGAAAAGCAGGGGTGCCACGAGTACACTGAGAGACAACACAATAAGTGTCAGGGGCCCCAAAACTGTTCAACTGCCTCCCGTCATAAATAAGAGGGATTACCAATAGACCCCTGGCTGTCTTCAAGAAGGCGCTGGACAGGCACCTAAAGTCAGTACCTGACCAGCTGGGCTGTGGTTCGTATGGCAGTTTGCATGTGGCCAGCAGTAACAGCCTGGTTGATCAGACCGTGATCCACCATGAGACCTGGTCTCAGACCGGGCCATCGGGCATTGACCCCCGAAACCCTCTCCAGGTATACTCATGGTATAACAACTTTGTGTTGGATTTGGCTTTTGATGCTGTCATTCTCAAATTGCTGTTGAGCCTCCATTCTTATCCATGCATACTCATTTCTGACTTCAGCTCAGCTCCTTGTTTTTCCTGAGTTCTTTGCTTTCTATACTTTTTCCATACTCTAGCCTCTCTACACCTCTTGGTAAACCATGGGCTCACTTTGATTTTCCCTTTGGTTCTGTTGCTCTTGGGTATGAACTTCTTTTCCTTCTAGCTCTTTCTGGCTACTTACTCTTTAAATCTCACGTTGATTTCCTCGCATACTTTTCGGTCATTTCTTGTGATCTTGCCTCCTTTCCTCAGCCTGATTACCTGGTCCTTGACTGTTGTTTTCCTCATGATGTGACTATACAACAGCTTTGGGTCAGACGTGGCTTTCGCTGCTATGTCATTTTCGTATTGTCGTTGGGCCTCCCTCTTTACCTGTGCATATTCATTTCTGGCTCTTCAGTTACTCTCCTTATTCTCCTGAGTCCTTTGCTTCCTATACTTTTTTCCATTCTCTAGCACATTTATTTTTGGTCTCTCTACACCTCTGGGTGAACCAAGGGCTCATTCTGGCTTTCTCATTACAGTCATCCCTCGGTTTTCGATTTTAATCCGTTCCACATGGATCGGCTAAAACCAAAATCGGCGAAAACCAAAACTATTTTCCCCATAAGAAATAATGGAAATTCAATTAATCCATTCCAGAAACCCAGAAGTTTGGAAAAAAAAAATTTTGGGGGGCCTTAAAGATAGATTTACATGCACAAATGAATGAACTGAATGTGGCACTTACCTTTATTGAAGACTGATGTTGCTGGATGGGAGAGAGGGAAGAGGGGAGAGGGAAGAGACCCTAATTTTTGGAAGGGGAATCCCCCTCCATAAGGACTCTAGGTACCAAGTCCTTATCCGGGGTCACTTCCCTGCATGCCTGCTACACTCCCTCCCTGCCTGCTACACTCCCTCCCTGCCTGCTACACTCCCTCCGTGCCTGCTACACTCCCTCCCTGCCTGCTACACTCCCTGCATACATGCTACACTCCCTACATACATGCTACACTCCCTGCATACCTGTTACACTCCCTGCATACATGCTACACTCCCTGCATACATGCTACACTCCCTGCATACATGCTACACTCCCTGCATACATGTTACACTCCCTGCATACCTGTTACACTCCCTGCATACATGCTACACTCCCTGCATACCTGTTACACTCCCTGCATACATGCTACACTCCCTGCATACATGTTACACTCCCTGCATACCTGCTACACTCCCTGCATACCTGTTACACTCCCTGCATACCTGCTACACTCCCTGCATACCTGTTACACTCCCTGCATACATGTTAAACTCCCTGCATACCTGCTACACTCCCTGCATACCTGTTACACTCCCTGCATACATGCTACACTCCCTGCATACCTGTTACACTCCCTGCATACATGCTACACTCCCTGCATACATGCTACACTCCCTGCATACCTGTTACACTCCCTGCATACATGTTACACTCCCTGCATACCTGCTACACTCCCTGCATACCTGTTACACTCCCTGCATACATGCTACACTCCCTTCATACATGCTACACTCCCTGCATACCTGTTACACTCCCTGCATACATGTTACACTCCTTGCATACCTGCTACACTCCCTGCATACCTGTTACACTCCCTGCATACCTGCTACACTCCCTGCATACATGCTACACTCCCTGCATACATGCTACACTCCCTGCATGCATGCTACACTCCCTGCATGCCTGCTACACTCTTAAACTCCATCGTGTTTCTCACTTTCACTATCATATTTTTCTATTATTTCTTTCTTCATTTCTACAGTGTTCCTCACTTTCTTTACCAAAGAAGTGGCACTAGGAGCTTTCTTTGGGCCCATGGTAGCTTATTTAGTGGTCACACACAATAATCAAGGCCCAAAAACAATGGATTGTTAATAAATGTTTTGTATAAACTCCTGGGGTGATGTTCACTCAAGTGTAAACAATGCTAGACTGCGTGACAATGTGCGTGGGAGGTGTGTGGGTGGCGGGCCTACGGCCTTTGTATGTGCGCGGCACTGGTGGACAGGTCCCATACGGTCGGCGAAAACTAAAACAATCGGCGAAAACTAAGACAAATTTTCCCTGAAAAAAGTCGGCGAAAACTGGGACAAGCGAAAACCAAGGGATGACTGTATTTCTGTTGCCCTTAGGTACAAACCTCTCCTCTGCTGCCCTGCATATTGTTGTCACACATTCCATCATCTCATTGACTGATTTCCCTGCCAGTCCTCTATCCCACTAAACCTTATGCAGGAAGTTCCTCAAGTCTGTGCAGTCCCCTCTCTAGTAGTTTGGCTTCCTCCACTCTGCACTTCCTGCTTCCCTCTCCACTAGTAACTGTACTATGTATTCGAAGCTCAGAACCACATGATCACTAGCTCCGAGGGGCCTTTCATATGTGATGCCCTCACTATCTGCACTACTTAAGGTGAATACTAGGTCCAGTCTTGCTGGTTTGTCTTCTCCTATCTCTCTGGTGGTGTCCCTAACGTGCTGATGCATGAGGTTTTCCAATACCACCGCCATCATCTTAGCCCTCCACGTTTCTGGGCCCCCATGTGGCTCCAGGTTTTCCCAGGCGATTTTTTTGTGGTTGAAGTCACCCACAACCAGTAGCTTTGCTCTGCCCATATGGGCCCTTCTGGCCACTTCAGCCATTGTGTCAACCATTGCTCTGTTACTCTCATCATATTTTTGTCTTGGCCTTCTGCTATTCTGTGGTGGGTTATACATACATCACTGCAGTTACCACCTTGGGACCTCCAGACAGAAATGTTCTTATTATGTAGTCTTTTCTCCTCTGTCTCCTCTCTCCAGCTCCTCAAAATCCCATTGGTTTTTGATGAGCAGTGCCACTCCTCCACCCCTCTATTACCTCTGTTTTTACTCAGGATCTGATATCCAGTAGGAAAGATGGTATATGTTATAATTTCTGTGAGCTTGATTTCTGTGAGAACTGTGATGTCTGGTAATGCCTCTTTGATTCTTTTGTGCCACCCCTCCCATTTATTCATTATTTTATCAGTGTTGGTGTACCATACCTTCAGTTTCCACTCCAACACTGTGTTCTGGGGGGTTTGCGGAGGTTGGGGGAGTGAGGGACCTGGCAGGATGCTGTGGGATTCTACTGCATAGTGTGGGGTGGGGGTTGAGTGTGGATTGTGGTTTGTTTGGCTGTGGGGTTCTGAGGGTGGTTCTGTGTGTGTTTGTGCTTGTTGCTCTTCCTGGCTCTGGTTGTCTTCTGTTGACTCTATCCTTGTCTTTCTAGCCCCTTTAGTTTCTGTGTCCTCTCCCTCAGTTGCTGTTGTTCTGTTCTTGTGGTGTCTTGGTCTAGGAACACCCTCTTGTATGTTGATGTTTCCTTCACCCGTGGTTTCTCTTGCAGGATCCTGTTCTGCACCGTTTCTGTCTTGAAAATCTTGAAAACCGGCCGATTTCTCCTTCGAGTACCCCTCTATTCTCTGAAAATTTACTATCTCAGTCATGTCCTCCTCACCTATTTCTTTGATGTTTTCAATCTCTTGTTTTTCTTTCTGTCATCTTTCATTGTCTTCCCTTTGCTTTTCTGAAGCCTGTGAATAAAGACTGACCTCACCCTCTCCTCCCATTACCTTTCCCTCTGTGTCTCTGGGTCCTGTTTGTACATAGCCATTGTCTCCCTTATTTCTTCCTGTAACTCTTGGTGGCTTGGTCATGCTTCTGCATGGGACCTGTCATCTCTATCTGTTTCCCTCTCACCGCTATCACTGAGCCCAACAGCTCGCCCTCTTCATTACTCAGCCTTGTTTGGTGGACTGATAGGGCCTTAGCATAAGTCTTGCCTCCTTCCTTTTCATTGGGCTTCTTGCTTAATAGGGGGTGGATGCCATGTCTCCTCTGGGTACTAGCCCTGTAACTCGCTTCAGCATATTTATCTCATCTTCTAGCGCCCGTATCTTGGGTCGTTACTCCCATTTCTTCTCTGCATCCATCCTCTTCTCCATTTTCACAGAAAACTCGCCTAGTTTGCTTTCCCACTCTTGTTCCATGCTTTTACATTGCTTTTCCATCCATTCTTCTTTTCCACTCCATCTTCCTATGATCACCCTGAGTCTTCAACTTCCCCTCTGGGCCCCATTTTTTTTGTGTGTGTGTGTGTGAGGGAGAGAGAGAGAGAAAGTTAATGTGCATGAGGGAAAGATATAGGGAGGGAGAGAGAGAGAGTGGGGGAAGGAAAAGGGAGAGATGGAGAGGAAGAGAGAAAGGGGAGAGGGAGAGAGAGATGGAATGAGGGAGAAGAGAGAGAGAGGGAGGGAGGGAGAGAGGGGGTAGGAGGCAGAGGCTGAGTGGAAGAGTGGACTGGGTTGAGGGTTCTATTGGGGGTGCTGGGGGGTGGTGGTCAAATTTCTGATGGTGTGAAGTGTCCTGTACCCACCTAAGTGTGGTTGCAGGGGTTGAGTAACAGCTCCTGGCCCCATGCATGTGTGTGTATATATATGTGTACTCACCTAGTTGTGGTTGCAGGGGTCGAGTCACAGCTCCTGGCTACTACATCACTTTCTAGACTATTCCACTTCTTGACAACTCTATGACTGAAGAAATACTTCCTAACATAACTGTGATTCATCTGAGTCTTCAACTTCAAATTATGACCCCATGTTGCTGTGTCCAATCTTTGGAACATCCTGTCTCTGTCCACCTTGTTGATTCCTCTCAGTATTTAATATTGTTGTTATATCCCCCTATCTCTACAATTCTAGTGTCGTCAGGTCAAATTTCCTTAACCTCTTCTTGTAGGACATGCCCCTTAGCTTCGGGACTAGTCTCGTTGCAAACCTTTGTACTTTCTCTGATTTCCTTGCGTGCTTTGCTAGGTGTGGGTTCCAAAGTGGTGTTGCATGCTCCAATATAGGCTTGATGTACATGGTGTACAGGGTCCTGAATGATTCCTTATTGAGATGTCAGATGCTGTTCTTAGGTTTGCTAGGTGCCCATATGTTGCAGCAGTTATTTGGTTGATGTGCGCTTCAGGAGATGTGCCCGGTGTTATACTCACCCGAAGATCCTTTTCCTTGACTGAGGTTTGTAGTCTCTGGCCCCTTAGACTGTACTCTGTCTACAATCTTCTTTGCCCTTCCCCAATCTTCATCCTTCCCCAATCTTCAGTTTCTGGACCAGGCCTGCAGCCTGTCCAGATCCCTTTTTAGTTCTGCTTGGTCCTCATCTGATTGAATTCTCATTAACTTCACATCATTTGCAAACAGGGACACTCCTGAGTCTGTTCCTTCCATCATGTCGTTCACATATACCAGAAACAGCACTGGTCCTAGGACTGACCCCTGTGGAACCCCCCTTGTCACAGGTGCCCACTCTGACACCTCGTCATGTACCATAACTCACTGATGTCTTCCTGACAGGTATTCCCTGATCCATTGCAGTGCCTTCCCTGTTATACCTGCCAGGTCCTCCAGCTTTTGCACTAATCCTGTGTGTGGAACTGTGTCGAAAGCCTTCTTACAGTCCAAGAAAACACGATCTACCCACCCCTCTCCTCAAATTCAAATTTTTATTTCCTTGCAAGTTTACTTTGAGATTATATAATTACAATGATGAGTTGCAGTGCAAAGAGAGTCACTATCATGTCATGGCATTATGGACAGACTAAATTTAATGGATTACAGACTACTTAATACTACTAGAGAAATTGATCATAGTTTGAGTTGTACATCTGTTTTTAATTATAGCAGACAGCAAGTTTACTCAAATTAACAATCTGAGGATATAACATTGGGACAAGTTGAAAGTATTTTATAGGTTGTTTATATCAATAGTACAGTAGACCGTTATTGCACGAGATTATGTTACACGTTACGGGTATTGCACGATTGAAGAATTGCGGCACATTATTATCTAACATGACGTAAAAATGATATTACACGGTTCGCGGGAGGGGAAATTTTTTTTAACGCACAGTAGCCCGCGGTGGGTTAAACCATTGAGTCAGTGGGGGTCCTACTGAGGGTGGCTATGAGCCACATGCTGACAAAGAAGTGTTTTCTGGAAGAAAATGCCAACATGAACTTATATCAGTCAGCAAGAGAAAAGTGCACCAGGCTTCAAGACAGCAAAGGGTCGCTTCACCTTGCTCCTTTTCGGTAATGCATCAGGTGATTTCAAGTGTAAGCCCAATCCTCGTGCTTAGAGAAAAAGATAATTTGTTTTTCCTTCCTGCAAACTGTAAGTTTATTCAGATACACAGGGCCAGGAGCTGAGTCTTGACCCCTGCAACCACAATTAGGTGAGTACAGTTACATTGATTATCATATATAGCAGCATATGTGTAGAGAACCTAGGATAACCCAAAAAAAGTCAGACAATGGAAATAAGTCACTGACTTTTTGGGTTATCCTAGGTCTCTACACATATGCTCTATGTATGATAATCTTCGTAACTGTATCTGTGTATACCTGAATAAACTTACTTAAAGTTTGCGGGAAGGAAAAAAAAATAACCATTCCCACAAGCAGCCACCTTGCTGGGGTTCAGCAGACACCACCCGCCTTCCCAGCCACCCGGACCCCACCATCCCAGCATTCGTACGTATTTCGTACACGTCAAAAAAAAAGTCCTCTGCTACAAGCCAGCTGTGTTTGTGAAGGAT
>WNWK01058871.1:0-10333 GCA_009830355.1 Cherax destructor | reverse complement strand
CTTCCTCCTGTCACCACTAGAACTGCTTTCAATAACTTTGAAATTTGTCACATCACTTACACTGCTAAATCAGAGTCATGTACACGGTGAAATTTTTCCTCTTTCGTCCTGGTACGGGTAAACGTGAATGGGGGCCCCAAACCCCCGATGGGGAGGCTGTGGGTCATCTGGGTTTCATCACTAATTATGTTATCCTGGGACTGCTTTGGGAAAACCCCTCCTGAAAACCATGGAATTCATTCACTGGCACTTCCATCACTGTTTGAACTATCCGGGAAAAAAAGGCCCAACGCCGGGAGTGATACTTTTTACTGCGGGGCATGGTGAAAAATGAAAAAAACATGGCACTCCCACAATGCCCACTGGGCCCCCGATTTTTCATCTGCGCCACCCACCCGCAGACCCATTCTCTCACATGTAGGCCTACCAATTTTCCCCCCTTTTTGAACCCGGGGGGGGTAGGGGGAGATCGTCCGAAACAGGGGCCCGTAAGCGATATACGCCCGAAACAGTAAAAGGGGTTAAATAGTCCTGAGAACCCCCCTTGCACAGCATATTAGGGTTTTTATGTACACCCATTAATACCTATGTATCTTTCTACCCAACTATGTATTTGTACCATGTCTAAAAAAATTTTTATTATTATTATTAAAGAACATAAGAAAGGAACACTGCAGCAGGCCTGTTGGCCCATACTAGGCAGGTCCTTCACAATCCATCCCACTAACAGGATATTTGCCCAACCCAATTTACAATGCTACCCAAGCAATAAGCTCTGAAAATTCAATTTACCCATATGCAAGACCCACTCAAATCCAACCCCTCTCATTCATGTATTTGTCCAACCTAAATTTGAAACTACCCAAGGTTTTAGCCTCAATAACCCTACTAGACAGACTGTTCCACTCATCAACTACCCTATTTCCAAACCAATAATTTCCTATATCCTTTCTAAATCTAAACTTGTCTAATTTGAATCCATTACTGCGGGTTCTCTCTTGGAGAGATATCCTCAAGACTTTATTTATATCCCCTTTGTTAATACCCATCTTCCACTTATACACTTCGATCATGTCTCCCCTCATTCTTCGTCTTACAAGTGAATGCAATTTAAGGGACTTCAATCTTTCTTCATACGGAAGATTTCTAATGCTATGAATTAACTTTGTCATTCGCCGCTGAATGTTTTCTAACGAATTTATATCCAATCTGTAAAATGGAGACCAGAACTGAGCTGCATAATCTAGGTGAGGCCTTACTAATGATGTATAAAGCTGTAATATTGGTAGAATTATCGACAATATGTTAAGTAAAAGGACAAAAATGCAACTATTCCAACCACCAACAGAAATATTGTGTAACCTATTTTTATACTACCCAAGTAATTGCTTTTATCACCTTTTACTTGTGTGCAAATTGATTGTTCTACCCTATTGTATTACTACTACTACTACAACTTATATCACTACTACTTCTACCGCCACTAGTATTGCACCTCACTCTGAGCCTATATATACCCTGTGTGTCCATGTACCTACCTTTCTCATAAATAACCTAGGCATTTTGCCCCAAGAAATTGCAAAAGTTACCTTCAGACTACATAATGAGTCAGCTGTTAATAATTTTATATCAGCTATGACGAACATTGACTGGCTTAATGAATTAGAAACATATTCAGATACTAATGAATGCATCAAGAGCTTTCTTAAAAAAACACACAACCTCTATAACAGACATTGCCCGAAAAAAACTAAACAGATCACAGCTAAGAGACTTAACAATCCCTGGCTAACACCCAGCATCCTTAAATCCATAAACAAGAGGCACCAATATGAAAAACAATACAGAAGGGGTCTAATAACCAGAGAACAATTCAAATGCTACTCATCAATCCTTACTAGCCTGATAAAAAGGTCCAAAACGTTGTATTATGAGAACAGACTCCAGACCGTAAAAGGTGATATGAAAAAGACCTGGAAAACCCTATCTACAATTCTAGGAAATAAAAAGATATCCACGAACAATACCATCAAATTATCAAAAACAGACGAACCCCTACTCTCACCAACTGAGACAGCAAACAGACTTAATGTTTTCTTCTCCACCATAGGAAAGATTCTAGCGAGTAAAATCCCAAGCTCGAACACTCGTCCAACAGACTACCTCACCAACACCTACCCAGATACACTATTCCTAGCTCCTACCAACTCAATTGAAGTCTCGCTCATAATCAACACCCTTAAAAACAAAGCAGGAGACATAAACAGCTTACCACCCTTTATGTACAAAAAAGCTTCACACGTACTGTCACCAATTATAGCAGCATTATTCAATAAATCCATTGAATCTTCTACCTTCCCATCAATTCTCAAAATAGCTAGGGTCACCCCGATCCACAAAGGAGGTGACCAAACTGACTTGAATAATTATAGACCAATCTCAAATTTACCACTGCTTTCTAAAATCTTCGAAAAATTAATTCATAGACAGATCTATTCCTACCTCGTCTCACACAATGTACTCAACCCCGGTCAATTTGGATTCAGGACTAACAAGAGCACAAACGATGCTATAACACACATGTTAGAGTTAATATACACCGCACTTGAGAAGAAAGAAGTTCCGCTGGGAATCTTCATAGACCTACGCAAAGCATTTGATACAGTCGACCATGATTTATTGCTCACAAAATTAGCGCAATATGGTATTATTGGGCACCCCCTCAACTACCTAAAGTCGTACCTTAGCAACAGAAGCCAGTACGTGTACACAAATGGAGAGAAGTCTTTCACACAACAAATTACAGTCGGAGTCCTTCAAGGAAGTGTCCTGGGGCCACTCCTATTCCTCATTTACATAAACGACCTACCGAATGCATCACAACTACTCATACCCATATTATTTGCAGATGACACAACATATGTCTTCTCTCACCCAAATCCAGTCATACTAGCCAACACTGTTAATGCCGAATTACAGAAAATATCAACATGGATGAAGACAAATAAGCTTACTCTCAATACTGACAAGACCTACTTCATTCAGTTTGGAAACAAAGCTACAAATGTTCCTCTTAACATAACGCTCAATGATTCACCCATCACAAGACTCACAGAGGGAAAATTCCTAGGAATCCACCTTGACAGTAGTCTTAAATTCCAAACACACATAGAACAAATTTCCAAGAAAATCTTAAAGACAGTAGGTATATTATCTAAGATACGCTATTATGTGCCACAACCAGCTCTCATTGCACTATATCATTCTCTTATCTACCCTTATCTCATCTATGGAATCTGTGCATGGGGCTCAACATTAAATCACCTTAGACCACTCATAACCCAGCAAAAGGCTGCAGTCAGGATGATAACAAATTCCCACTTTAGACAGCATACTCCACCTATATTCAAAACTTTAAAACTACTCACTGTAAAAAATATTCATACCTATTCATGTGCCTTCTACATACATAAAACTCTACATGCTAATATCAACCCTCCGCTCAAAATTCTCCTCAACAACTTTAATAGGTCCCACGACCATGACACAAGACACAGATCACTATTTGACATACCCCGAGTCCATACTAACCAATGTAAAAATTCTATGCACATAAAGTTCCCCAGAATCTGGAATTCATTACCATAAAATATTAAGTTAACCTTGTCGGAAAATCAATTCAAGACTCTTCTCAAAAATCACCTACTCACCCTATACTAAATACTCATACTGTAACAAACTTTCAAACCCAATGTTATTTTACTTAAGATAATCTCAGTTTTATCTTGTCATCGTCCTTAACACTTGTTGCAATTTCATATCATCATATTGACATTTAAAATAGTATAGTATCATCATTTTGTTAATTTGAAATAAAATATATAACTAGAAGATACTCAATAAATTTTCTAGTATTGTTATTATACTAGTATAGCATCAACATATTGTAACTTGAAATAAAATATTCAACTAGATTAAACTCAACCAATTTCTCTAGTATTGTCTTTAAATAGTATGTATAATCATATTGTAACTTGAAATAATACATAACTTAACTAGCATTAAGTACTTAGTGAATAAGTTTATAGAATAAGCTGCCCCTAATGCCATGGCATGCCAGTGGCTCTCCTTGCATTACAGTCTTATAATTGTAACTACCAATAACAATGTACACTGTAACATGCATCGAAATAAAAATATTATTATTACATTATTATTATTATTGTTTGTAACGGCTTGACAAAGCTCCTGGAGAGCGAAACGTTGCCACAATAAAAATGTCACATTAGTTGCATTTGTGTCCTTTTAAGAACATAAGAATATAAGAATGGAGGAACACTGCAGAAGGCCTACTAGCCCATACAAGGCAGGTCCTTATCAAAACCACGACTACCTAAGAATTTACTCCCGTACTCACGACACCAATCAAACCCAGCCCCTCCCACTCATATATTTGTCCAATCTCTTTAAAGCCACCCAAGGTCCTAGCCTCTATCACCTTACTCGGAAGATTGTTCCACGCATCTACAACTCTTTTCAAAAACCAGTACAGTGGACCCCCGACTAACGAAAGGTTTATATAACGAAAAAATCGTGTAACGAAAGCTTTTTTCGTTCTCGTGTAGTGAAAATTAGCTCGTGTAGCGAAACGTATTAGACCTGTCCGCCTGCTCTGCGCCTGCCCTGCGCAGGATGCCAGTGAAGCGTTGTTTACCATTGAGAGAACATTACCCAGCGCGCTCTTTCAAACATTCACAATAAATTTGTTTTTGTTTTTTGGTGGTTTAGTGATTGTCACTGTGAAATAAGTCACCATGGGTCCAAAGAAGCTTCCTAGTGGCACCCCAGTGGTAGCATTCATGCAGGGAGTGTAGCATCCATGCAGGGAGTGTAGCATTCATGCAGGGAGTGTAACATTCATGCAGGGAGTGTAGCATTCATGCAGGGAGTGTAGCAGGCATGCAGGGAGTGTAGCAGGCATGCAGGGAGTGTAGCAGGAATGCATTAAAAGAAAAAGAAGGGAAGTAACCCCAGAGAGGGACTTGTTACCTGAAGTCTTTTTGGAGGGGATTTCCCTTCCAACCACTAACACCCTGCCCCTGTCATCCTCCCTATCTTCCAGATGCCTGCAAGTCTCTTCAATAAAGGTAAGTAAATGTTATTTATATTATATTTTTGGTGAATATTTTTTTGTGGAACGGATTAATTGTATTTACATTATTTCTTATGGGAAATAAGGGTTCGAATTACGAAAGGTTCGTGTTGAGAAATAGCTCCTGGAACGGATTAATTTCGTTAGTCGGGGGTCCACAGTACTTGCCTATGTCCTTTCTAAATCTAAATTTATAAAATTTAAATCCGTTATTTCTGGTTCTTACTTGGTTCGATATCCTCAGTATTTTATTAATATCTTCTTTGTTTATGCCCATCATCCACTTGTACACCTCGATGATATCTCCCCTCATTCTACGTCTCTTCAGAGAGTGGAGATTCAACGCTCTAAGTCTATCTTCATACGGGAGATTTCTTATACAGTGGACCCCCGACTAACGAAATTAATCCGTTCCAGGAGCTATTTCTCAACACGAAACTTTCGTAATTCAAACCCTTACTTCCCATAAGAAATAATGTAAATACAATTAATCCGTTCCACAAAAAAATATTCACAAAAAATATAATATAAATAACATTTACTTACCTTTATTGAAGAGACTTGCAGGCATCTGGAAGATAGGGAGGATGACAGGGGCAGGGTGTTAGTGGTTGGAAAGGGAATCCCCCTCCAAAAGGACTTCAGGTAACAAGTCCCTCTCTGGAGTTACTTCCCTTCTTGGTCTTTTAATGCCACTAGGACCAGCTTGAGAGTCAATAGACCCCTGCCTGGTGAAATAACTGTCCACAGTCCTCTGTTTCTGGCGACTCATTAATACTTTCCTGAAGTGCAACATGGCTCTGTCACTGAAGTGGTTGCACAGATGGCTCATTTCAGCTTGCTCAGGGTGGTGGTTTTCAACAAAGCTTTGTAACCTATTCCACATTCCACACATTTCTTTAATCACTGAAGAAGGCACCTCCTCTCTCGCTCTCCCTCCTCCTGTGTAGCAATATCCTCAGCTGTGGTCTGTTGCTGTTCCAGATGAAGCTCTTGCAGCTCTTCAGTTGTTAGCTCTACCCTGTGCTCCTCCACCAACTCTTCCACATCCTCACCACTCACCTCCAACCCCAGGGACTTGCCCAGTTCCACAATATCTTCCACAACATCTTCCACAACAGGCACAGGGTCGTCAGGGTCAGGGTCAGCCTCGTTTTATGTGTGAGGATTGGAAAACACCACTGTGCATATACCAATGTTTCAAAGAATTCCACAAGCTGCAGCAGTTCTAGGAAAGTGTCCAGTGACTGTACATTTGTATATATATTATAGAACAATAGTAATGAACATTTTTTTTATTGTTTGTCTAAACAAGTTTTGTAAACAATATAAAGAAACTAATGTTTATACGATTGTGTTGCATACAACGAGTGTATATATATACATTGCACCTTACTTTGGTCTCACAGGCCACATAAGTTACGTAAAAAAAGAAAATAGTGAAAAAAACAAGAAATCTACGAATGGAAGTAAACAAAAGTTTACTGAGTGAGCGGTATTCGCCGCTGTTGCCATACAAGGCTCATTTTCTGCCAACTTTACGCCTCCATATCTCGGTAAGTATTGATGGCAAAAATCTATTTTTAGGATAAAAACTAATCTTAACATTTTAATAAGAAAATTTTTTTTTTTTCTAATATTTTGTGACATGAAATCCAAGTAAACTATATCATATTCTTTATCACTGTCTACTGCCTCAAATCTTTTATTGAAAAACGTCAGTAAATTTGTCAGGCAGGAACGACCTCTCGTGAACCCATGCTGAGATTCGTTGATCAAATTATGTTCTTCAAGGTGACTTCTAATAATATCAGCTATAATTGATTCTAATAATTTGCCTACTATAGACGTGAGCTATTGGACGGTATAAAGCTGTAGATAACCGCTGGACTTCTGTTGCTTACACTTCTAGATATAAATCCCAGTAATCTATTTGCCTTATTACGTACGCTTATGCATTGCTCTCTTGGTTTAAGGTTGCTGCTTACCATAACCCCCAAGTCCTTTTTGCAATCTGTATGGCTAAGTTCTACATTATTTAACTTATAAGTGCTTGGGTTATGGACACTCCCTAGTTTCAGAACCTTGCATTTATTTACATTGAACTGCTTCTGCCACTTTTCTGACCACAAATTAAGTTTGTCTAAATCCTCCTGAAGTTCCATGACATCTACGTTTGAATCAATTATCCTACCTATCTTTGTGTCGTCCGCTAATTTGCTCATATCACTAGTAATTCCTTCATCAAGGTCATTGATATATACAGTGGACCCCCGAGTAATGAAAAAACTTCATTCCAGAAGCCTGCTCAAGTGCCATTACCGAACGAATTTACTCCCTTAAGACAAAACCAGGCCTGACAGAACCGACAGGTTATATAAGATTAGGAATGTGTTTCTGTATCTGAAAGAGAAATTCAGTATGTATTTTTATCCCTTCAGGAAGCTTGTTATTGACGAGTCACTGATTCTGTTCAAAGGTAGACTGTCATTCAAGCAGTATATACCAAGCAAGAGGAAACGCTTTGGTATAAAGTTGTTTGTGCTTTGTGATTGCTACAGTGGTCTTGTATTGGATGTTATTGTGTACACTGGAAGTAATACATTGAAAGATACCAGGAAGTTACTGGGTATCTCTGGTGATGTGGTTAGAACAATGATGGAACCATATCTTGGCAAGGGGCATATATTATATACTGATAACTGGTACACAAGCCCCTCCCTCAGTGATTTTTTGTGAGTGAACTTGACAGATGTGTGCGGTACAGTCCATGCAAAATCGTAAGCATATGCCTAGGTTCAATGCAGGCACTCGTAGAGGTGGAGTGCAGGCGTTTGCTGCCAATGATATCATGGCATTTCGGTGGCATGACAAACGAGATGTCACACTGTTGTCATCAATTCACCCTAATGAAATGGCAGACAGTGGCAGGGTGAATAGAGAGACTGATGAACCCATTCTAAAACCTCCAGCTGTGATGGACTACACTCTCAATATGCATTCAGTGGACAAATGTGACATGCAGATTGGGTTTGCTGATTGTTTTAGAAAGAGTTATAAGTGGTACATAAAACTCTTTTCTCACATTCTGGACATTTCCATGCTCAATGCTTATAATGTTTATAAGTTGAAGACCACAAACAAACCACCATATGGCAAATTTTGTTTGTCTGTTATCAGACAAATAATCACCAAGTACCAAGAAACACCACCTGCAATAGAAAACCACCCACGAAATTACCAACAACTACCCTCTCGTCTGAGGCTTGTTGGTGAACACTTCTAACAAAACTGCCTGCTACTGCTTGCAAGAAAAGGCTCAGAAGAGGTGTTATGTCTGTGCACATACAAAAGACGCCCACAGCAATGCAAAGACACTCGTTTTATGTGTGTGGAATGTGAAACACCACTGTATGGAACCATGTTTCAGAGACTTCCACAGGCTGCAGAACTTCTAGAAACATGTGCAGTGACTATATGTGTGTATATATATGATTGAACAATAGTTATAAACATAATTGTACATTGTACATTGTTGTAAATATGTTTTGTAAACAAACTAGTGATAACAAACTTTGTGGCATTATTTTGTAAGAAATAGCAGTGAATATTTAAAAACAGCACTTATATTGGTCTCACAGTCCATAAAAGTTATTTGAAAAAAAAAAAAATTAAATTGCATCAGAAAACAACTTAAAAAACGATTCGCAACCGGAAGTCGCCAATGTTGCTGTCATCGGATCATTTTGGGTCAACTTGAAGCCTCCATATCTCCGTAAGCATTGATCGCAAAATTTTTTTGTTAGCTATTTAGATTCAGAAAAAACTATCATTTCATAAGAAATTTTTTTCCGAATATTTTTCGACCCCAGGAACACGTTTTCCGAGAAGGCCTGTCGACCCCCAAAGGGTTAAGGGCCCGTAGAACCGTTCATTCATTTTTTTGTTTTTGGTTCAATTTCAATGAACGTTGATACTGTGATTTAACCAGCATTTTCACCCTTTACCAATATTTGTGAATTGACTTTGTGTTGCAAAATTGCAAGATATTGCAAAATTTTAGTAGGGTGGGAGGTATAAAACCCTCCTGCTCAAGAAAATTGGTAAGACATACAGTGTTCTAGTCGACATCAGATGAAAGATAAAGAGTTAGATTATCTTTATTTCAATTTCTTTTGAGAGAAATGTCAATAGATTGTATTAAAAAAACAATTAAATTTGTGTTTTTTTTTAAGGACTTTTTTGGGAGGAAAAAATTCAATAAAAACAAAACAGTAGGACATAACTAAAATCAATGCTGAAATTATAATAGAACCATCATTCCTCAATAACATCTGAAAAAAAACAACACACTCCTATAAATACTCTTCTCAAGTATGAGAAAATAATGTCAATAACTTATTCCTGTTTTATTCACAGTTTTGTTATATGTAAAACTCTATGGAAATGGCACACCAAATTTGACCATGTTGCACACCAACATTTGTTGACAGCCCTCTGGCTACTGAGGCACCATCTTCGCTCTGCTCCTCCCCAGTCCTCACAGAAGTTACCATGTAGACTATCTTGAATGAAACAATCATCAAAAAAACGTTATTTTTGGAGAAAACAAACAAAAAAAAACACTATTGTCAACAGGCCCTCTTGATTATAGGACAAACAAAAGTTACATCTTTGGAAAAACATACGTAGAAATATGATAGAGAGAAGCTGATTACATCAACATGTAGCCAGAATTATGCACTATTTTTTGGTAAGAAAATATTATTTTCCATATTTTTCAGGTTCAAAAGTTTTTACCTCATAAATAGCCCCTGGGCCTTACTAAAATCTAAATAAACAATATCGAATTTTATCATGATCCAAAAGGGTTCTTTAGGTATACAGAAGTAAAATTAGGGACAAGATAGGCCCCTTAAGGTAACTCAGGACAGATCACGGACAGTGATAAGGATATGTTGAAATTTTCAATAAACTTCCTCTCAGTTTTACTCAGGAAGATACTAGCAGAATTCCAGAAATAATAAATTATGTAGAACAGGAAAATAATAGACTATGCTCGATTGGGGTAATAGTGACATGGTCCTCAGACAAATAAGAAATTAAAACCCAACAAATCCCCAGGCCCTGATGAACTGTTTGCAAGGGGTTTTAAAAGAATGTAAAAGGAAAAGCAAACCT
>WNWK01058870.1:0-10333 GCA_009830355.1 Cherax destructor | reverse complement strand
ACCAAGAGCTGGGGGGAAAAGATAAGGGAGACAATGGCCATGTACAAACAGGATCCAGAGACACTGTGGGAAAGGAAAGGGGGAGGGGGAGAGGGAGAAGTCATTATTCATGGACTTCGGGGAGAGAGAGGGGAGGACACACAAGAAAGAAGGCGAAAAAAAACGGAGATGAAAAACATCATCTAAGAAATAGGTGAGGAGGACATGACGGGGAGATAGCAAATTTTCAGAGAATAGGGGGTATTCAAAGGGAAGAAATGGAGGAAACAGGATCCTGAAAGAGAAATCATGGCTGAAGGAATCTTCAACATACAGGAGGGTGTTCCTAGACCAAGACAGAACAAGATCAGAATGACAACATCTGAGGGAGAGGACACAGAAGGAAAGGGGCTAGGAGGAGAGACAAGAACAGAAACAGCAGAGGGCAAAAGAGCAGGGCAGAGCCAAGTGCAGACACACACAGAACCACCCTCAGAACCCCACAACCAAACACCCTATCCCAACATAAAAAACAATCCACACTTAAAGCCCCCACACACTACACTGTAGAATCCCACAGCACACTGCAGGTTCCCCACCCTCACAGACCCCAGAATACAGTAGTGGAGAGGAAACTTATGGTATGGTATACCAACGCTGATGGAATAACGAAGAGTGGGGAGTGGCATAAAGAGTCAAAGAACATCATGGACATCATAGCTCTCACAGAAACTAAGCTCACAGGAATGATAACAGATGCCATCTTTCCAACGGGATATCAGATCCTGAGGAAAGATTGAGGGAACAGGGGTTGAGGAGTGGCACTGCTCATCAAAAACCAATGGGAGTTTGACAAGCTAGAGAGAGGAGACAGAGGAGAAGCAAGAGACTACATAATCGGAACACTTCAGTCTGGAGATCCCAAGGCACTAGGACTGTTCTGGGTGTCCCAGCACTAGATCTGTTCTGGGGTGTCCCAGCACTAGGACTGTCCTGGGTGTCCCAGCACTAAGACTGTCCTGGGTGTCCCAGACTAGGACTGTTCTGGGTGTCCCACCACTAAGACTGTCCTGGGTGTCCCAGCACTAGGACTGTCCTGGGTGTCCCAGCACTAGGACTGTTCTGGGTGTCCTAGCACTAGGACTGTCCTGGGTGTCCCAGCACTAGTACTGTCCTGGGTGTCCCAGCACTAAGACTGTCCTGGGTGTCCTAGCACTAGACTGTACTGGGTGTCCCACACTAGGACTGTCTGAGTGTCCCCGCATTAGGCTTGTCCTGGGTGTCCCAGCAATAGGTTTGTCCTTGGTGTCCAGCACTAGGACTGTCCTGGGTGTCCCAGCACTAAGACTGACCTGGGTGTCCCAGCACTAGGTCTGTCCTGGGTGTCCCAGCACTAGGCTTTTCCTGGGTGTCCCTAGCACTAGGACTGACCTGGGTGTCCCAGCACTAGGTCTGTCCTTAGTGTCCCAGCACTACGACTGTCCTGGGTGTCGCAGCACTAGGACTCTCCTGGGTGTCCCAGCACTAGGACTGTCCTGTGTGTCCCAGCACTAGGCTTTTCCTGGGTGTCCCAGCACTAGGACTGACCTGGGTGTCCCAGCAATAGGTCTGTCCTGGGTGTCCCAGCACTAGGTCTGTCCTGGGTGTCCTAGCACTAGGACTGTTTTGGGTGTCCCAGCACTAGGCTTTTCCTGGGTGTCCCAGCACTAGGACTGACCTGGGTGTCCCAGCACTAGGTCTGTCCTGGGTGTCCCAGCACTAGGAGTGTCCTGGGTGTCCCAGCACTAGGACTGACCTGGGTGTCCCAGCAATAGGTCTGTCCTGGGTGTCCCAGCACTAGGTCTGTCCTGGGTGTCCTAGCACTAGGCCTGTTTTGGGTGTCCCAGCACTAGGATTGTCCTGGGTGTCCCAGCACTAGGTCTGTTCTGGGTGTCCCCATGGCTGGGAGCTGGGGCTGGGGGCTGGGACTGAGGCTGGGGCTGGGACTGAGGCTGGGGGCTGGGGCTGAGGCTGGGGCTGGGACTGAGGCTGGGGCTGGGACTGAGGCTTGGGGCTGAGGCTGGGGGCTGGGGCTGAGGGCTGGGGCTGGGACTGAGGCTGGGGATGGGACTGAGGCTGGGGGCTGAGGCTGGTTGCTGGGGCTGGGGCTGGGACTGAGGCTTGGGCTGGGACTGACTTGGGGGCTAAGGTTCGTTCTTCTGATTGATTGCCTTTTGAAAACCTGCTTAAGATACTAATTAGTCTAGTTGATCGATGGAGAGGCGACGGTACCTGAGTCTTGTGTCTGGTATTAACACCTAAGCTGACTTACTGCCGGCTAGAACCAGGCTGACTTACTGCCAGCTAGAACCAGGCTGACTTACTGCCAGCTAGAACCAGGCTGACTTACTGTCAGGAGAACCAGGCTGACTTACTGCCAGCTAGAACCAGGCTGACTTACTGCCAGCTAGAACCAGGCTGACTTACTGCCAGCTAGAACCAGGCTGACTTACTGTCAGTGAGAACCAGGCCCGACTTACTGCCAGCTAGAACCAGGCCCGACTTACTGCCAGTAGAACCAGGCTGACTTACTGCCAGCTAGAACCAGGCTGACTTACTGCCAGTTGAACCAAGCTGACTTACTGCCAGCTAGAACCAGGCTGACTTACGCCAGTAGAACCAGGCTGACTTACTGCCAGCCAGAACCATGCTGACTTACTGCCAGCTAGAACCAAGCTGACTTACTGCCAGCTAGAACCAGGCTGACTTACTGCCAGCAGAACCAGACTGACTTACTGCCAGCTAGAACCAGGCTGACTTACTGCCAACTAGAACCAGGCTGACTTACTGCCAGCTAGAACCAGGCTGACTTATTGCCAGCTAGAACCAGGCTGACTTACTGCCAGCTAGAACCAGGCTGACTTACGCCAGCTAGAACCAAGCTGACTTACTGCCAACTAGAACCAGACTGACTTACTGCCAGCTAGAACCAGGCTGACTTATTGCCAGCGAGAACCAGGCTGACTTACTGCCAGCTAGAACCAGGCTGACTTACTGCCAGCTAGAACCAGGCTGACTTACTGCCAGCTAGAACCAGGCTGACTTACTGCCAGCGAGAACCAGGCTGACTTACTGCCAGCGAGAACCAGGCTGACTTACTGCCAGCTAGAACCAGGCTGATTTACTGCCAGCTAGAACCAGGCTGACTTACTGCCAGCTAGAACCAGGCTGACTTACTGCCAGCTAGAACCAGGCTGACTTACTACCAGCTAGAACCAGGCTGACTTACTGCCAGCTAGAACCAGGCTGACTTACTACCAGCTAGAACCAGGCTGACTTACTGCCAGCTAGAACCAGGCTGACTTACTGCCAGCTAGAACCAGGCTGACTTACTACCAGCTAGAACCAGGCTGACTTACTGCCAGCTTGAACCAGGCTGACTTACTGCCAGCTAGAACCAGGCTGACTTACTGCCAGCTTGAACCAGGCTGACTTACTGCCAGCTAGAACCAGGCTGACTTACTGCCAGCTAGAACCAGGCTGACTTACTGCCAGCTTGAACCAGGCTGACTTACTGCCAGCTAGAACCAGGCTGACTTACTGCCAGCTAGAACCAAGCTGACTTACTTGCAGCTAGAACCAAGCTGACTTACTTGCAGCTAGAACCAGGCTGACTTACTGCCAGCTAGAACCAGGCTGACTTACTGCCAGCTAGAACCAGGCTGACTTACTGCCAGCTAGAACCAAGCTGACTTACTGCCAGCTAGAACCAGGCTGACTTACTGCCAGCTAGAACCAAGCTTACTTACTGTCAGCTAGAACCAGGCTGACTTACTGCCAGCTAGAACCAGGCCGACTTACTGCCAGCTAGAACCAAGCTGACTTACTGCCAGCTAGAACCAGGCCGACTTACTGCCAGCTAGAACCATGCTGACTTACTACCAGCTAGAACCAGGCTGACTTACTGCCAGCTAGAACCAGGCTGACTTACTGCCAGCTAGAACCAGGCTGACTTACTGCCAGCTAGAACCAGGCTGACTTACTGCCAGCTAGAACCAGGCTGACATATTGCCAACTAAAACCAGGCTGACTTACTGCCAGCTAGAACCAGGCTGACTTACTGCCAGCTAGAACAAGGCTGACTTACTGCCAGCTAGAACCAGGCTGACTTACTGCCAGCTAGAACCAGGCTGACTTACTGCCAGCGAGAACAAGGCTGACTTACTGCCAGCGAGAACCAGGCTGACTTACTACCAGCTAGAACCAGGCTGAATTACTGCCAGCAGAACCAGGCTGACTTACTGCCAGCTAGAACCAGGCTGACTTACTGCCAACTAAAACCAGGCTGACCTACTGCCAGCTAGAACCAGGCTGACTTACTGCCAGCTAGAACAAGGCTGACTTACTGCCAGCTAGAACCAGGCTGACTTACTGCCAGCTAGAACCAGGCTGACTTACTGCCAGCGAGAACAAGGCTGACTTACTGCCAGCGAGAACCAGGCTGACTTACTACCAGCTAGAACCAGGCTGACTTACTGCCAGCTAGAACCAGGCTGACTTACTGCCAGCTAGAACCAGGCTGACTTACTGCCAGCTAGAACCAGGCTGACTTACTGCCAGCTAGAACCAAGCTGACTTACTGCCAGCTAGAACCAGGCTGACTTACTGCCAGCTAGAACCAGGCTGACTTACTGCCAGCTAGAACCAAGCTGACTTACTGCCAGCTAGAACCAAGCTGACTTACTGCCAGCTAGAACCAAGCTGACTTACTGCCAGCTAGAACCAGGCCGACTTACTGCCAGCTAGAACCAGGCTGACTTACTGCCAGCTAGAACCAAGCTGACTTACTGCCAACTAGAACCAAGTTGACTTACTGCCAGCTAGAACCAGGCTGACTTACTGCCAGCTAGAACCAGGCTGACTTACTGCCAGCTAGAACCAAGCTGACTTACTGCCAGCTAGAACCAAGCTGACTTACTGCCAGCTAGAACTAGGCTGACTTACTGCCAGCTAGAACCAGGCTGACTTACTGCCAGCTAGAACCAGGCTGACTTACTGCCAGCTAGAACCATGCTGACTTACTGCCAGCTAGAACCAGGCTGACTTACTGCCAGCTAGAACCAGGCTGTCATTTGATCTCCAGGCTATCGTCCTCTAGGCTATCACTTGACCTCCAAGCTGTCACTTGACCTCCAGGCTGTCACTTGACCTCCAGACTATCACTTGACCTCCAGGCTGTCACTTGACCTCCAGGCTGTCACTTGACCTTCAGGCTATCACTTGACCTCCAGACTATCACTTGACCTCCAGGCTGTCACTTGACCTCCAGGCTGTCACTTGACCTTCAGGCTATCACTTGACCTCCAGACTATCACTTGACCTTCAGGCTGTCACTTGACCTCCAGGCTGTCACTTGACCTCCAGGCTGTCACTTGACCTTCAGACTATCACTTGACCTCCAGGCTGCCACTATGACTGGCCAAGAGGTCACCAGTGTTACTGAAGCATAAAGTGCACAGGAAGCATGTTATCCTGTCCACTCTGGATGGTTCAGCCTGCTCTGGTACCACTGATGATGAGGAGGAGGAGGGGATTGGGGACTGGGGAAGGGATGGGGGATATTGACAGTTAAGGAGGGGGCGGAGTTGACAGTGGTCAAATAAAGGCGTGAGTTCCCGGATACATACACTCACAATACATATATTTAGCCTTAGTTGATTGTCTGTCTGTCTGTCTCTGTCTCTCTCTTTGTCTGTCTCTCTATGTCTCCCCTCTGTCTGTTTGTCCTCTCTTTGTCTCTGTCTCTCTCTTTGTGTCTCTTATCTGTCTCTCTGTCTTTATATCTGTCTGTTTGTCTCTGTTTCTGTCTGTCTCTGTCTGTCTCTCTGTCTGTCTCTCTGTCTTCTCTCTTTCTTTCTCTCTCTCTCTCTCTCTCTCTCTCACTCACTCATTCTGTAGAATAATATAATAATATCTTTATTTACTACAAGTACATGTACAAGGTATACAGGCCTAGCTGACATCAATGACATACTACTATATAGAAAGCCGCTTGTTATGCTGAGCATTTCCGGCAAATTAGGTCCTTGTCCCAGGATGCGACCCACACCAGTCGACTAACACCCAGGTACCCATTTTACTGATGGGTGAACATAGACAACCGTGTAAGGAAACACGTCCAATGTTTCTACCCGCGCTGGGAATCGAACGTTGTCGAGTTTTTAATACTGCATTCTGACCTAGCACTTTGACTTAGCACTCTGACCAGCACTCTGACCCAGCACTCTGACCTAGCACATTGACCTAGCACCCTGACCTAGCACTCTGACCTAATACTCTGACCTAGCACTCTGACCTAGAACTCTGATCTAGCACTCTGACCTAGCACTCTGACCTAGCACTCTGACCTAACACCCTGACCTAGCACTCTGACCTAGCACTCTGACCTAGAACTCTGACCTAGCACCTCACCTGGCACTCGCCTAGCACACTGACGCAGCACTCTGACCTAGCACTCTGACCTAGCACTCTGACTTAGCACTCTGACCTAACACTCTGAGCTAGCACCTGACCTAGCACACTGACCTAGCACTCTGACCTAGCACTCTGACCAGCACTCTGACCTAGCACACTGACCTAGCACTCTGACCCTAGCACTGACCTAGCACTCCTGACCAGCACACTGACCTAGCACCTGACCTAGCACACTGACCTAGCACTCTGACCTAGCACTCACCTAGCACTAACATCAGCACTCTGGACCTAGAACTTTCACCTAGCACTCTCACCAGGCAATCTGACCTAGCACTCTGACCTAGCATTTTAACTTAGAACTCTGACCGAGCACTCACCAGCACTCTCACCTAGCATTCACGTTAGCACTCTGACCTGGCACTCACCAGCACTCTCACCTAGCACTCACACCTAGTACTTTGACCTAGCAATCTGACCTAGCACTCTGACCAAGGCATATTCCTCTACGAAAAGAAGAGAAGAAGTAAACAGGAGAGAGAGAGACGCTCCTATACAGGAGAAGACGAAGAATCACTGAGCTCCTCAAGAATGCTGGACTATCTGATTCACGGAAGGAAGCGCTAACCAGGGAAGTGGAAAATATTGAGCTAAAGTTAAAGGACTCATACAGGATCCAGGAGAGTCAAGAAGAGCTAAAAGCGATTAGTGAAATTGAAAGAAATTCGAAATATTTCTTTCATATTCCAAAAGCAAGGCAAAAGCCACTTCTAGTATAGGGCCCCTGCTCAAACAAGACGGATCTTACACAGATGACAACAAAGAAATGAGTGATATACTGAAATCTCAATATGACTGTTCAGTGAGCCACTAACCGTCTAAAGATAGACAATCCAAACAATTTTTTTCATGAATGAGCCCCAAACCCTGCCAATGTATGCCAAATTTCTGACATAACCCTAACTCATCTAGACTTTCAGAAAGCCATCGACGACATGCCCATGCACTCAGCCCCAGGCCCAGACTCGGGAACTCTGTGTTCATTAAGAACTGCAAGAAACCCCTCTCACGGCTCTAAGTATGCCATGGAGAAGGAGCTTAGACACAGGCGAGATTCCACAGTCACTAAAAAAAAACGGATATAGTCCCACTCCATAAAGGTGGCAGCAAAGCAGTAGCTAAGGATAGCAAACCAGCTGGACTCCCAAAAATTGCACAACCCAGGGCAACATGGTTTCAGAGCAGGTCGCCCTCCCTCGCAACTGCTAGACCACTATGATATGGTCTTAGATGCTCTGGAAAACAAACAGAATAAAATGTAGTATACACAGATTTTGCAAAAGCCTTTGACAAGTGCGATCATGGGCAATAGCACACAAAATGCGTGCTAAAGGGATAACTGGCAAAGTAGGCAGGGTGGATCTTCAACTTTCTAACCAATCGAACACAAAGAGTAGTGGTAAACAGAGTTAAATCGGATGCTGCCATAGTGAAGAGCTCTGCCCCCCAAGGCACAGTACTGCACCTATCCTGTTCCTCATTCTCATATCAGACATAGACAGAGATTAAACATAGCACTGTATCATCCTTTGCAGATGATACAGGATCTGCATGAGAGTGTCATCCATTGAGGACACGGGAAACCCCCCAAGAAGTTTTAAACCAAGTTTTCCAATGGGCAACAGAGAACAATATGATGTTCAATGAAGACAAACCAACTACCCGTTATGGAAAACTGGAGGAAATAATAGCTGGACTGAGTATATTACAAACTCTAATCACACAATAGAGCGGAAAAGTAATGTGAAGGACCCCGGGTGTGGTAATGTCCGAAGACCTCACCTTTTAAGGACCACAACAATGCCACTATCACATCTGCGAGGAAACTGATAGGATGGATAATGAGAACATTCAAGACAAGAGATGCCAAGCCAATGATGATCTTTTCAAATCACTTGTTCTCTCTAGGCTGGAATACTGCTGTACATTAACATCCCCATTCAAGGCAGGTGAAATTGCAGATCTAGAGAATGTACAGAGAACCTTTACTAAGATAAGTTCCATCAAACACCTTAATACTGGGAACGCCTGGAAGCACTAGACTTATATTCACTGGAGCGCAGGGAGAGAGATATATCATAATCTACACCTGGAAGATTCTGGAGGACTTCCCTAAATGCACACAGAAATCACTCCCACAGCAATAAAATTGGCAGACGGTAACGTACCCCAGTGAAAAGTAGGGCGCCACTGGTACACTAAGAGAAAACACAATAAGTGTCCGGGGCCCAAACTGTTCAACAGCCTCCTACCAGCCATAAAGGGGATTACCAGTAGACTTTTGGTTGTCTTCAAGAGGGAGTTGGACAGATACCTAAAGTCAGTGGCAGATCAGCAGGGCTGTGGTTCGTACGTTGGACTACGGCAGCCAGCAAACAGCCTTGTTGATCAGGCCCTGATCCACCGGGAGGCCTGGTCATAGACCGGGCCGGGGACGTCGATCCCCGAATGCCCTCCAGGTAGCCTCCAGGAGCACTTTGACCTAGCACTTTGACCAGAACCGACCTACACTCTGACCTAGCACCTGACCCAGCACTCTGACCTAGCACTTTGACTTAACACCTGACCTAGCACTTTGACCTAGCACTTTGACCCAACATTCTGACCAGCACTTCACCAGCACTAACATCAGCACTCTGACCTAGCACTTTCACCTAGCATTCACATCAGCACCTCACTTAGCCCCTCTCACCTAGCAATCTGGCCTAGCACCGCCTAGCAATCTAACCCAGCACACTCACCTAAACACTCCACCTAGCAATCTGACCTAGCACTCTGACCTAGCACTTTCACCTAGCACTTTCACCAGCACTTTCACCTAGCACTTTCACCTAAACACTTTCACCCAGCACCTCAACTTACCAGTCTTTCATTTGTTGTGTGTGTACGTGTGTGTGTGTACGGGTGTGTACGTGTGTGTGTACGTGTGTGTGTGAGTGTGTGTGTGTGTGAGTGTGTGTGTGTGTGATACACTGACACTGACTGTTCCTACATTACAGTCACCGTGACTGTTGCTGCTGACGTCTCTAGGGGGTCATCCGTATATCCAGTTTGCTATGTGTGTCACGTCCTTTTGTGTCACCTCCTTGTGTGTCACCTCCTTGTGGCTATACTTGGGGGGCTCAACACTGTGTCACTGTCTGCCTTCTATGTTACTCTGGGGCATCCTCTGTGTTGTGGCACTGTCCTCTCCATTCCTTCCTTCTTGTAGTGTCGTGAGTTCAAGTGTACACACTCACCGTCTTCCAGTTTCCGGTCCTTAATTCCGTTACCGTACAAGTTGCAAACTTTTACACGTTCTTAATATTTGTGTTTAAAGTTTAGACCTTTATATTATTTGTGTTTAATTAATGTTAACTCCACGCCGGCACTAGTTGTTATTGTTGTGACGCTGTAAGGTCATTTATTGTTGTGGGGTTTGGGAAAGGGCACTTATTGTTGTGGTGTGGAAGGTCACTTTTGTTGTGGTGCTGGAAGGCACTTATTGTTGTGGGGCTGGGGTCACTTGTTATTGTTGTGGTGCTGGAAGGTCACTTTTATTGTTTGGTGCTGAAGGTCACGTTATTGTTGTGGTGCTGGAAGGTCACTTGTTATTGTTGTTGTGGGAAGGTCACTTTTTTGTTGGGTGCGGAAGGCACTTGTTATTGTGGTTTTAAAAAGGTCACTTGTTATTGTTGGGGGGAAGGTCACTTTTATTGTGGTGGTATGAAGGTCACGTTATTGTTGTGGTGTGGGGTCACTTGTTTTGTGGTGGTGGGAATCACTTTTATTGTTGTGGTGCTGGGAAAGGGCACTTATTGTTGTGGTGCGGAAGGTACTTGTTATTGTTGTTATGCTGGAAGGT
>WNWK01058869.1:0-10333 GCA_009830355.1 Cherax destructor | reverse complement strand
TTACTTTCCCCAAAAAAATTTAAATTTGCGGAAATTTATTTAAAAGTGTGAAAATCAAGATTTTAGCTAAAATGATTTTTGAGGATAAAACGTTAAAACGTCAAAAATTTTGCAATAAAATACATTTTAGCACTTTTTTTTTAGCTTTTAATTTTCATGTATTTTTCGAAAAAATGAAATATTTATAAAAATATTGATTTTATATTTTTAAGGGGATTTTTAAAAATTTTAAAAAAATTAAAAAATTAAAAAATTCTATAAAACTTGATTTTATTCTTTTTTTTGATTTGGATTTTCAAGGTTTTAAAAAAATTTTTTTTAAAAAAATATAATTAAAAAGTTCCAAGGGAAAATCAAAAAATTTTGCTTACTTTTCCATAAATTTAATTGCAAAATTCATTTAAAAGTGTGAAAATCAAGATTTTAGCTAAAAAATGATTTTTAAAAAAGCACTAAAACCCGTTTAAAACGTAAATATAATAAAAAGTTTTTAGCACTTTTTTCGAGTTTTTAATGTTTCATGTATTTTTGGAAAAAAATATAAAAATATTTAAAAATATTGATTTTTAAAATTTTTAAGGGGATTTTTAAAAATTGTAAAAAATAAATATTCAAAATTTATAAACCCTGATTTTTTGATTTTGACATTTAAGGATTTCAAGGGATTTTGAAAACTATTTTTTAATAAAATATACTATGAATAAGCTTCCTAAAGGAAAATCATAAAATTTTGCTTACTTTTCCCATAAATTTCAATTGCTGTAGAAATTTATTTAAAAGTGTGAAAATCGAGCTGAAAATGTTGCCAGAAAAGCACTCAAACCGCTTCTAAACGTCGAAATATGCAATAAAATACGATTTTAGCACATTTTTCTGAGCTTTTTAATGTTTCATGTATTTTTCGAAAATAATATGAAATATTCTAAAAAAAATTGATTTTTAGATTTTTAATGGATTTTTAAAAATATGTAAATAATTAATAAATATTCAAAATGCTATAAAACTTGATTTTATTGCATTTTTGACGATTTAAGGCATTTTCAAGATTTTCTGAAAAACTATTTTTTAGATAAAATATACCTATGAGTAAGCTTCTAAAAGAAAATCATAAAATTTTGCTTACTTTTCCCATAAATTTCAATTGCAGTAGAAATTCTATTTAAAAGTGTGAAAATCTAAGTATTTTAGCTAAAAATGAGTTTTGCAGAAAAGCACTCAAACCGCTCTAAAACGTCGAAATATGCATAAAATGCGATTTTAGCACATTTTTCTGAGCTTTTAATGTTCATGTATTTTCGAAAATAATATGAAATATTCTATAAAAATATTGATTTTATAGATTTTTAATGGGATTTTTAAAAATATGTAAATAAATATAAATATTCAAAATTCTATAAAACTTGATTTTATTGCATTTTTGACGATTTAAGGCATTTTCAAGGATTTTATGAAAAACTATTTTTTAGATAAAATATACTATGAATAAGCTTCCTAAAGGAAAATCATAAAATTTTGCTTACTTTTCCCATAAATTTCAATTGCGTAGAAATTCTATTTAAAAGTGTGAAAATCTAAGTATTTTAGCTGAAAAATGAGTTTTGCCAGAAAAGCACTCAAACCGCTCTAAAACGTCGAAATATGCAATAAAATACGATTTTAGCACATTTTTCTGAGCTTTTAATGTTTCATGTATTTTCGAAAATAATATGAAATATTCTATAAAAATATTGATTTTTATAGATTTTTAATGGATTTTTAAAAATATGTAAATAATTAATAAATATTCAAAATGCTATAAAACTTGATTTTATTGCATTTTTGACGATTTAAGGCATTTTCAAGGATTTTCTGAAAACTATTTTTTAGATAAAATATACCATGAGTAAGCTTCCTAAAGAAAATCATAAAATTTTGCTTACTTTTCCATAAATTTCAATTGCAGTAGAAATTCTATTTAAAAGTGTGAAAATCTAAGTATTTTAGCTGAAAATGAGTTTTGCCAGAAAAGCACTCAAACCGCTCTAAAACGTCGAAATATGCAATAAAATACGATTTTAGCACATTTTCTGAGCTTTTAATGTTTCATGTATTTTCGAAAATAATATGAAATATTCTATAAAAATATTGATTTTTATAGATTTTTAATGGATTTTTAAAAATATGTAAATAATTAATAAATATTCAAAAATGCTATAAAACTTGATTTATTGCATTTTTGACGATTAAGGCATTTTCAAGATTTTCTGAAAACTATTTTTAGATAAAATATACCTGTGAGTAAGCTTCCTAAAGAAAATCATAAAATTTTGCTTACTTTTCCCATAAATTTCAATTGCGTAGAAATTCTATTAAAAGGTATTAAGTATTTTAGCTGAAAAATGAGTTTTGCCAGAAAAGCACTCAAACCGCTCTAAAACGTCGAAATATGCAATAAAATACGATTTTAGCACATTTTCTGAGCTTTTTAATGTTTCATGTATTTTCGAAAATAATATGAAATATTCTATAAAAATATTGATTTTTATAGATTTTTAATGGGATTTTTAAAAATATGTAAATAATAATAAATATTCAAAAATGCTATAAAACTTGATTTTATTGCATTTTGACGATTTAAGGCATTTTCAAGGATTTTCTGAAAAACTATTTTTAGATAAAATATACCTATGAGTAAGCTTCTAAGAAAATCATAAAATTTTGCTTACTTTTCCCATAATTTCAATTGCGTAGAAATTCTATTTAAAAGTGTGAAAATCTAAGTATTTTAGCTGAAAAATGAGTTTTGCCAGAAAAGCACTCAAACCGCTCTAAAACGTCGAAATATGCAATAAAATACGATTTTAGCACATTTTCTAGCTTTTAATGTTTCATGTATTTTCGAAAATAATATGAAATATTCTATAAAAATATTGATTTTTATAGATTTTTAATGGGATTTTTAAAAATATGTAAATAATTAATAAATATTCAAAATGCTATAAAACTTGATTTTATTGCATTTTGACGATTTAAGGCATTTTCAAGATTTTCTGAAACTATTTTTAGATAAATATACTGATAAGCTTCCTAAGAAAATCATAAAATTTTGCTTACTTTCCCATAAATTTCAATTGCAGTAGAAATTCTATTTAAAGTGTAAAATCTAGTATTTTAGCTGAAAAATGAGTTTTGCGAAAAGCACTCAAACCGCTCTAAAACGTCAAATATGCAATAAAATAGATTTTAGCACATTTTTCTGAGCTTTTAATGTTTCATGTATTTTTCGAAAATAATATGAAATATTCTATAAAAATATTGATTTTATAGATTTTAATGGGATTTTTTAAAAATATGTAAATAATAAATATTCAAAAATGCTATAAAACTTGATTTTATTGCATTTTTGACGATTAAGACATTTTCAAAGATTTTCTGAAAAACTATTTTTTACATAAAATATACCTATAAGCTTCCTAAAAGAAAATCATAAAATTTTGCTTACTTTTCCCTAAATTTCAATTGCAGTGAGAAATTCTATTTAAAAGTGTGAAAATCTAAGTATTTTAGCTGAAAAATGAGTTTTGCCAGAAAGCACTCAAACCGTCTAAAACGTCGAAATATGAAATAAAATCGATTTTAGCACATTTTCTGAGCTTTTAATGTTTCATGTATTTTTGAAAATAATATGAAATATTCTATAAAAATATTGATTTTTATAGATTTTTAAAGGATTTTTAAAATATGTAAATAATTAATAAATATTCAAAAATGCTATAAAACTTGATTTTATTGCATTTTTGACGATTTAAGGCATTTTCAAGATTTTCTGAAAACTATTTTTACATAAAATATACCTATGAGTAAGCTTCCTAAAGAAAATCATAAAATTTTGCTTACTTTTCCATAAATTTCAATTGCAGAGAAATTCTATTTAAAGTGTGAAAATCTAAGTATTTTAGCTAAAAATGAGTTTTGCAGAAAAGCACTCAAACCGCTCTAAAACGTCGAAATATGCAATAAAATACGATTTTAGCACATTTTCTGAGCTTTTTAATGTTTCATGTATTTTTCGAAAATAATATGAAATATTCTATAAAATATTGATTTTTATAGATTTTTAATGGATTTTTAAAAATATGTAAATAATTAATAAATATTCAAAATCTATAAAACTTGATTTTATTGCATTTTGACGATTTAAGGCATTTTCAAGATTTTCTGAAAACTATTTTTAATAAAATATACCTATGAGTAAGCTTCCTAAAGAAAATCATAAAATTTGCTTACTTTTCCCATAAATTTCAATTGCAGTAGAAATTCTATTTAAAAGTGTGAAAATCTAAGTATTTTAGCTAAAAATGAGTTTTGCCAGAAAAGCACTCAAACCCGCTCTAAAACGTCGAAATATGCAATAAAATACGATTTTAGCACATTTTCTGAGCTTTTAATGTTTCATGTATTTTTCGAAAATAATATGAAATATTCTATAAAAATATTGATTTTTATAGATTTTTAAATGGATTTTTAAAAATATGTAAATAATTAATAAATATTCAAAAATGCTATAAAACTTGATTTTATTGCATTTTGACGATTTAAGGCATTTTCAAGGATTTTCTGAAAACTATTTTTACATAAAATATACCTATGAGTAAGCTTCCTAAAAGAAAATCATAAAATTTTGCTTACTTTTCCCATAAATTTCAATTGCAGGAGAAATTCTATTAAAAAGTGTGAAAATCTAAGTATTTTAGCTGAAAAATGAGTTTTGCCAGAAAAGCACTCAAACCGCTCTAAAACGTCGAAATATGCAATAAAATACGATTTTAGCACATTTTTCTGAGCTTTTTATGTTTCATGTATTTTTCGAAAATAATATGAAATATTATATAAAAATATTGATTTTTATAGATTTTTAATGGGATTTTTTAAAAATATGTAAATAATTAATAAATATTCAAAAATGCTATAAAACTTGATTTTATTGCATTTTTTGACGATTTAAGGCATTTTCAAGGATGTTCTGAAAAATTATTTTTTTACATAAAATATACCTATGAGTAAGCTTCCTAAAAGAAAACCATAAAATTTTGCTTACTTTTCCCATATATTTCAATTGCAATAGAAATTATATTTAAAAGTGTGAAAATCTAAGTATTTTAGCTAAAAATGAGTTTTTGTCAGAAAAGCATCAAACCGCTCTAAAACGTCGAAATATGCAATAAAATACGATTTTAGCACATTTTCTGAGCTTTTATGTTTCATGTATTTTTCGAAAATAATATGAAATATTCTATAAAAATATTGATTTTTATAGATTTTTAAATGGATTTTTTAAAATATGTAAATAATTAATAAATATTAAAAATACTATAAAACTTGATTTTATTGCATTTTTGACGATTTAAGGCATTTTCAAGATTTTCTGAAAACTCTTTTTACATAAAATATACCTATGAGTAAGCTTCCTAAAGAAAATCATAAAATTTTGCTTACTTTTCCCATAAATTTCAATTGCAGGAGAAATTCTATTTTATAGAATTTGAATATTTATTATTTATTTACATATTTTTAAAAATCCATTAAAATCTATTAAAATCAATATTAATTTAGAATATTTCATATTATTTCAAAATACATGAAATTAAAGTCAGAAATGTGCTAAAATCGCATTGATGACATATTTCGACGTTTTAAGCGGTTTAATGCTTTTCTGACAAAACTCATTTTCAGCTAAAATACTAGATTTTCACATTTAAATAAATTTCTCTGCAATTGAAATTTATGGGAAAAGTAAGCAAAATTTTATGATTTTCTTTAGGAAGCTTACTCATAGGTATATTTTATGTAAAAAATAGTTTTCAGAAAATCTTGAAAATGCCTTAAATCGTCAAAAATGCAATAAAATCACGTTTTATAGCATTTTGAATATTTATTAATTATTTACATATTTTAAAAAATCCCATTAAAATCTATAAAAATCAATATTTTATAGAATATTTCATATTATTTCGAAAAATACATGAAACATTAAAAGCTCAGAAAAATGCTAAAATCGTATTTTATTGCATATTTCGACGTTTTAGAGCGGTTTAGTGCTTTCTGGCAAACTCATTTTCAGCTAAAATACTTAGATTTTCACCTTTAAATAGAATTTCTACAGCAATTGAAATTTATGGAAAAGTAAGCAAATTTATGATTTTCTTTTAGGAAGCTTACTCACAGGTATATTTTATCTAAAACAATAGTTTTCAGAAAATCTTGAAAATGCCTTAAATCGTCAAAAATGCAATAAAATCAAGTTTTAAGCATTTTTGAATATTTATTAATTTTTACATATTTTAAAAATCCATTAAAATCTATAAAAATCAATATTTTTAAGAATATTTCATATTATTTTCGAAATATACATGGAATATTAAAAAGCTCAGAAAAATGTGCTAAAATCGTATTTTATTGCATATTTCGACGTTTTAAGCGTTTGATGCTTTCTGGCAAAACTCATTTTTCAGCTAAAATACTTAGATTTTCACACTTTTAATAAATTTCTCCTGCAATTGAAATTTATGGGAAAAGTAAGCAAAATTTTATGATTTTCTTTAGGAAGCTTACTCATAGGTATATTTTATGTAAAAAAATAGTTTTAAGAAAATCCTTGAAATGCTTAAATCGTCAAAAATGAAATAAAATCAAGTTTTATAGCATTTTGAATATTTATTAATTATTTACATATTTTAAAAATCCCATTAAATCTATAAAAATCAATATTTTATAGAATATTTCATATTATTTCGAAAATACATGAAACATTAAAAAGCTCAGAAAAATGTCTAAAACTCGTATTTTATTTTGCATATTTCGACGTTTTAGAGCGTTTGAGATGCTTTTCTGGCAAAACTCATTTTTTAGCTAAAATACTTATATTTTCAACTTTAAATAAATTTCTAGTTCAATTGAAATATATGGAAAAGTAAGAAAATGTGCTAAAATCGCATTTTATGGCATATTTCGACGTTTTAGAGCGGTTTGATGCTTTTCTGACAAAAACTTATTTTTTAGCTAAAATACTTAGATTTTCACACTTTTAAATAGAATTTCTATTGCAATTGAAATATATGGGAAAAGTAAGCAAAATTTTATGGTTTTCTTTTAGGAAGCTAATTTTTCAGAACATCCTTGAAAATGCCTTAAATCGTCAAAAAATGCAATAAAATCAAGTTTTATAGCATTTTTGAATATTTATTATTTATTTACATATTTTTAAAAAATCAAATTAAAAATCTATAAAAATCAATATTTTTATAGGATATTTCATATTATTTTCGAAAAATACATGAAACATTAAAAAGCTCAGAAAAATGTGCTAAAATCGTATTTTATTGCATATTTCGACGTTTTAGAGCAGTTTGAGTGCTTTTCTGGCAAAACTCATTTTTTAGCTAAAATACATACATTTTCACACTTTTAAATAGAATTTCTACTGCAATTGAAATTTATGGGAAAAGTAAGCAAAATTTTATGATTTTCTTTTAGGAAGCTTACTCACATGTATATTTTATCTAAAACAATAGTTTTTCAGAAAATTCTTGAAAATGCCCTAAATCGTCAAAAAATGCAATAAAATCAAGTTTTATAGTATTTTTGAATATTTATTAATTATTTACATATTTTAAAAAAATCCATTTAAAAATCTATAAAAATCAATATTTTTATATAATATTTCATATTATTTTCGAAAAATACATGAAACATTAAAAAGCTCAGAAAAATGTGCTAAAATCGTATTTTATTGCATATTTCGACGTTTTAGAGCGGTTTGAGTGCTTTTCTGGCAAAACTCATTTTTCAGCTAAAATACTTAGATTTTCACACTTTTTAATAGAATTTCTCCTGCAATTGAAATTTATGGGAAAAGTAAGCAAAATTTTATGATTTTCTTTTAGGAAGCTTACTCATAGGTATATTTTATGTAAAAAAATAGTTTTCAGAAAATCCTTGAAAATGCGTTAAATCGTCAAAAAATGAAATAAAATCAAGTTTTATAGCATTTTTGAATATTTATTAATTATTTACATATTTTTAAAAAATCCCATTAAAATCTATAAAAATCAATATTTTTATAGAATATTTCATATTATTTTCGAAAAATACATGAAACATTAAAAAGCTCAGAAAAATGTGCTAAAATCGTATTTTATTGCATATTTCGACGTTTTAGAGCGGTTTGAGTGCTTTTCTGGCAAAATTCATTTTTCAGCTAAAATACTTAGATTTTCACACTTTTAAATAGAATTTCTCCTGCAATTGAAATTTATGGGAAAAGTAAGCAAAATTTTATGATTTTCTTTTAGGAAGCTTACTCATAGGTATATTTTATGTAAAAAAATAGTTTTTCAGAAAATCCTTGAAAATGCCTTAAATCGTCAAAAAATGCAATAAAATCAAGTTTTATAGCATTTTTGAATATTTATTAATTATTTACATATTTTTAAAAAATCCCATTAAAAATCTATAAAAATCAATATTTTTATAGAATATTTCATATTATTTTCGAAAAATACATGAAACATTAAAAAGCTCAGAAAAATGTGCTAAAACCGTATTTTATTTTGCATATTTCGACGTTTTAGAGCGGTTTGAGTGCTTTTCTGGCAAAACTCATTTTTTAGCTAAAATACTTAGATTTTCACACTTTTAAATAGAATTTCTATTGCAATTGAAATATATGGGAAAAGTAAGAAAAATGTGCTAAAATCGCATTTTATGGCATATTTCGACGTTTTAGAGCGGTTTGATGCTTTTCTGACAAAAACTCATTTTTTAGCTAAAATACTTAGATTTTCACACTTTTAAATAGAATTTCTATTGCAATTGAAATATATGGGAAAAGTAAGCAAAATTTTATGGTTTTCTTTTAGGAAGCTAATTTTTCAGAACATCCTTGAAAATGCCTTAAATCGTCAAAAAATGCAATAAAATCAAGTTTTATAGCATTTTTGAATATTTATTATTTATATACATATTTTTAAAAAATCAAATTAAAAATCTATAAAAATCAATATTTTTATAGGATATTTCATATTATTTTCGAAAAATACATGAAACATTAAAAAGCTCAGAAAAATGTGCTAAAATCGTATTTTATTGCATATTTCGACGTTTTAGAGCGGTTTGAGTCCTTTTCTGGCAAAACTCATTTTTTAGCTAAAATACTTACATTTTCACACTTTTAACCCTTTACCAGGCCAGGTGTGCCTCATATTTGATTCTGCCATAGAGGGTATTTAAGAGGCGCCTAAAATAAATAAACTTGACAAATGAACAATTGCTTATATTATCAGAATATAGGTTGCAAATGTTGCAGTGTCTCAAATTTGATGCGTGGCCTGGTAAAGGGTTAAATAGAATTTCTACTGCAATTGAAATTTATGGGAAAAGTAAGCAAAATTTTATGATTTTCTTTTAAGAAGCTTACTCACAGGTATATTTTATCTAAAACAATAGTTTTTCAGAAAATTCTTGAAAATGCCTTAAATGTCAAAAATGCAATAAAATCAAGTTTTATAGCATTTTGAATATTTATTAATTATTTACATATTTTTAAAAAATCCATTTAAAAATCAATAAAAATCAATATTTTTATAGAATATTTCATATTATTTTCGAAATATACATGGAATATTAAAAAGCTCAGAAAAATGTGCTAAAATCGTATTTTATTGCATATTTCGACGTTTTAGAGCGGTTTGAGTATTTTTCTGGCAAAACTCATTTTTCAGCTAAAATACTTAGATTTTTACACTTTTAAATTGAATTTCTCCTGCAATTGAAATTTATGGGAAAAGTAAGCAAAATTTTATGATTTTCTTTTAGGAAGCTTACTCATAGGTATATTTTATGTAAAAAATAGTTTTCATAAAATCCTTGAAAATGCCTTAAATCGTCAAAAAATGCAATAAAATCAAGTTTTATAGCATTTTTGAATATTTATTATTTATTTACATATTTTTAAAAAATCAAATTAAAAATCTATAAAAATCAATATTTGTATAGGATATTTCATATTATTTTCGAAAATACATGAAACATTAAAAAGCTCAGAAAATGTGCTAAATCGTATTTTATTGCATATTTCGACGTTTAGAGCAGTTTGAGTGCTTTTCTGGCAAAACTCATTTTTAGCTAAAATACATACATTTTCACACTTTTAAATAAATTTCTACTGCAATTGAAATTTATGGGAAAAAAGCAAAATTTATGATTTTCTTTTAGGAAGCTTACTCACAGTATATTTTATCTAAAACAATAGTTTTCATAAAACCCTTGAAAATGCCTTAAATCGTCAAAAAATGCA
>WNWK01058868.1:0-10334 GCA_009830355.1 Cherax destructor | reverse complement strand
TAGATAAATTAAAACTTAACATAACCTCGGGCCCTGATGAACTGTTCTCGAGGGTTTTAAAGGAATGTTAGGAGGAACTTAGCAAACCTTTGTCTAGTCTTTTCAACATATCATTACAAACTAGCATAGTGCCAGATAAGTGGACAAAACGAATTCTTCAACACTTGTCCAACCTTTGGACGAAGACCTACTTCGACTAGTGGATGGTACCACTATGACCCCGCCTCCTGCTGCTTCACCTTACCTGACTACAGTATATAAGCCACCTCTACGGACATATGCTGTACTTTCTACAAGATTGATGGACTGAACACATCGACTCCAGGCCGAGGGACTGATTACCTCAAAACTCCTACTCTCCTTACATCTTTCTACTTTGTATTGGACTGATGAAGCCATTGTGTGGCGAAACGTTTCCTCAATAAAGATACCCAAATGTTGCATATGTGTCTAATTTATAGATAAGTGGAAAATGGTAAATGTGATACCTGTTTACTAAGCAGGAGACAGGTCCTTAGGTTCGAACTATAGACCAATATGCCTACCTCCATTGTAGGAATATTGATGGAATCAATAATTGCGAGGCTATTCGAAGCCATCTTGAAAGTCTTAAATTGATTAATAAATCTCAGCACGGTTTTACAAAGGGGTGTTTCTGCCTTACGAATTTACTATTTTTTTTAACTAGGGTATTTGAGGAGGTAAATCATGGTAATGAATATAATATTGTCTATATGGACTTCAGTAAGACTTTTAATAAAGTTCCACATCAGAGGTTATTGAAGAAAGTAGAAGCTCTTGGAATAGGAGAATTTTTTCCTGGATAGAGGCGTGGTTGACAGGTAACAGAGTTTGCATAAACGTGGAGAAATCAGATTCCTGTGGAACACCGCGTCACAACCAGTGTTCCACAGGGATCAGTGTTGGACCCTTTGTTATTCACAATTTGCATAAACGACATATATGAGGAAATAAATAGCGACATAGCAAGTTTATCGACGACACCAAAATAGGCCGTCGAATTAATTCTTACGAGGACACTAGAGCTCTGCAAATCTGAATAGACTGATGCAGTGGTCGGTGAAGTGGCTGATGCAGTTTTTATGTAGACAAATACAAAGTTCTATGCAAGACAAACATTTTTGTTGTCGCCTCAATTGCATTCATTTGTGTTCTCGACCAGTGTAGAAAAACTCCTTACCTGGAGTATCCTAGAGATCTTGTTCCAGGGGTATATTGGTATATTGTACACTTCTACCTCACTGTTTGGGTTGTCAAATGCATCCTCCTGGTGAAGTCTCTGATGGAAGACTTGGCCAAGGTAGCTTTGCAGTTGTTGCTTCTTGCAAGGGTGTTTGGTGTTGTTGACTATTTCTCTAGGTAGAGTTAAAAATCTGGGTTTCTAGGTGGTGGTATTGTTGGTAGATTTAAGTATTTTCATAGCTCTGCGTTTGCAATCTTGAATAAAGTAGAAGCGTGTGAAGGCATGGGTGATACTCTGAAATTCTTCTTAGAATTCGGGACTCGAAAAACCACTGACCACGCCTACCACTGACCACATTCTACCCCTTCCAGTCTTCTGTAATGTATTGACACAGCCACTTGCTGGCAAAACATTTGCATAGTAAAGATACCTAGTTTTTGCACGTGTCTAATTTATTATCAGAACTTATGGTGCCTAGCATTCCGGATAAACTTGTGGCTAGATATGTAACTGGGCTGTGAGAAGCACTTCCAACACGTGAGGTGATAGAACTTGTTGATATCATGCCTGCTATCGTCAAACTTGATTAAGTACCTTTCATTCCTCAGGGCTAGACCTGTAGGGACCATACAACGCTTCTCACAGGGAGTATACCTGCATATTTGGAGGCTGTTCCGAGGGTCAACTCCCCGGCGACCCGGTCTATGACCAGGCCTCGCGGTGAATCAGAACATGATCAACCAGGGAGGCAATCAATTTGATCCAAGGAGGAGGAGGATGACTCTGATTTCATGGATCAAATACTCTACACCAGCATCAAAGAAGTCCCACTCCCTTTTAGAATTAATAATAATAATAATAATAATAATAATAATAATAATAATAATAATAATAATAATAATAATAATAATAATAATAATAATAATACATTATTGAGACATGGTACAGTGATACATGGTTGGGTAGACAAGATACATAGTTATTAATGAGATGTACATGCCAAAAGCCCCTAATATGCTGTGCATTGCGGGCATTCTTAGGTCTACTTAATTGTAGACTACATGGTAAAAAGTTATGGTTGATAATTTATAAAATAAGTATAATTGTGTATCTAAGTTATAAAGTTTGAATATAAGTTGGACATATCAATTAATTGTAGCAATGCAACTAATTGAGTGAGATAGCATTTAGAACAATTAGTTGCATTGCAGTTACAGTTTACGTGGTCATTATAATGTAAATGTTATGGAAACAGTTAGCTTAGTATGTATTATTCATAACAGGTTTTTACATTTAAGTGATTAGTAAGTTTTTACACTTAAGTGATTATTCTACTTTGTTGGGAATGTTTGATATTGAGCATTTAGGTTTGGGTGAGAAGGTGTTTTTTAGCATCGTTTTGAATTGGGGTACAGGCAGGGTTTCTTTGGCAATGACAGGTAATGAATTCCAAATTTTCGTGCCTTTATATGCATTGAGTTTTTACATAGTGTTAGATGGACACGGGGAACATCGAGGAGTGATCTGTGTCTAGTGTTATGGTCATGTGTCCTGTTAAAATTAGTAAGGAGAAGTTTGAGTGGTGGGTTAATATTTGCATAGAGTGTTCTATGTATGTAATAGGCACAGTAAAAAGTATGGATGTCTTGTATGGTGAGTAAGTTTAGGTTTTGAATATTGGTGGAGTATGTTGTCTGGAATGTGAATTTGTTATCATTCTAACTGCTGCCTTTTGTTGTGTTATTAATGGTCTGAGATGAGTTATTGATGTAGAGCCCCATGCGCAGATTCCATAGGTGAGGTAGGGGTAAATGAGTGAGTGATATAGGGTAAGGAGAGCTGGTTGTGGAACATAGTACTGTATCTTGGATAGTATTCCCACGGTCTTTGAGACTTTCTTGGAAATTTGTTGTATATGTGTCTGAAATTTGAGTCCACTGTCAAGATGGATTCCTAAGAATTTTCCCTCTGTGAGTTTTGTGATAGGGGACCCGTTTATCATTATGTTAAGTGGTGCGTTTGTAGCTCTGTTCCCAAACTGGATAAAATAGGTTTTATCAATATTGAGAGTAAGTTTGTTGGTCATCATCCAGGTAGATATTTTCTGCAATTCAGTATTTACAGTGTTGGCTAGTATGTCTGGGCTTGGGTGTGAGATAACGTATGTAGTGTCATCTGCAAATAGTATGGGTTTGAGTAGTTGAGATGCATTTGGTAGGTCGTTAATTAATGGGGTTTAAAGCCTATTATACGAGGGTCAATAAGGCTACACCACCAGTCAAGACTACTTTAATACCTAAAATAGGGGTTAGAGTAAACTGTCAGTGTATATACACTGAGAGGTGTAGGTCTCTCAGTGTATATACACCGAGACCTACACCTCTCAGTGTATATACACCGAGAGACCTACACCTCCCAGTGTATACGTATACACCAAGAGGCCTATACCTCTCAGAGTATACACATTTCTTGAAGAGTAAGCTAATATAGAAGACTAGGTTTTCAAGAACACCAATTGAAATAAGTCACTTGGATCTCTTCATGGCTATGCTACGTAACAATTTAAGACAGAAAAGTAAGGTTTAGATAGAAGAATAAAGTTTAGGTTGGGGTTCAGGTAGGTTCACCAGGTCAGGTGGGTCTCAACCCGGGTCTTGTCCATGTGGGTTTAACCCGGCAAGTAAGTAAAGTCAGTCTAATTAATGTAGCAGCAGAAAGGGAGGAGAATAATAAGGTATTAAAAGAACCCCAATGGAAATAGGTCACTTAGACTTTTTGGGTTATCCTGGAGGGTTCTCTACACATATGCTGCTGTGTATGATCTATGTAACTGTGTATACCTGAATAAACTTACTTATTTTACTTACTTACTTACTTAGTTAAGATAGTGATAAAGTTTGTAGTGGAGTGAATGAGGAAGTTGGTGTTGGGTGCAGCAGAGACTAACTGACTTACTTACATTACTTATTTTACTTACTTACTTTACTTAGTTAAGATAGTGATAAAGTTTGTAGTGGAGTGAATGAGGAAGTTGGTGTTGGGTGCAGCAGAGACTAACTGACTTACTTACTTTACTTATTTTACTTACTTACTTTACTTAGTTACTCACTTACTTAGTTAAGATAGTAATGAAGTTTGTAGTGGAGTGTATAAGACAGTTTGTGTTGGGTGCAGCAGAGACTAACTTACTTACTTACTTACTTACTTACTTAGTTAAGATAGTAATGAAGTTTGTAGTGGAGTGTATAAGACAGTTGGTGTTGGGTGCAGCAGAGACTAACTTACTTACTTAGTTAAGATAGTAATGAAGTTTGTAGTGGAGTGTATAAGACAGTTGGTGTTGGGTGCAGCAGAGACTAACTTACTTACTTACTTAGTTAAGATAGTAATGAAGTTTGTTGTGGAGTGTATAAGACAGTTGGTGTTGGGTGCAGCAGAGACTAACCGACCTGTCACACCAACCTTCATTGTTGTCATTTACTTTACTTTCTTTATTTTAGCCAAAGTTGACCAAAATAGGTATCAAAATGTCGGCTCGTCGCGCCACCCACGCTGGCAGTTGGTACACCGACTCTGGTAAGCTTAGGGAGGTTTAATAAGGCGGAATATTAGGAGAGAAGTGAGGTTAAGGGTGAGTGAGGTGACACCCAGACATCACCACTCACGGGGGCGGGGGAATTGAGGTCATCTTGACCACTGTGAGGTCACCCTCGCTGTCTTGCAAGTGTGTCATGTTGCAGGTGTCATGTGCATGTAGGGAAACTCCTTTTTAGAATGGTGTTTGTGGAGGTAGTGGGTTGGTGGAGCACCACTGGAGGTGACTCGCACTGGTTCACGTTAATTTGCTTATCTTGCTTTAATTTATGCACACTTTAACGTTATTTTTTGTTATCCTGCGTTAATTGTTACGTGATTTGCCCTTCACGGCAAGTGCCTTAATGCTGGAAGTGGTCTCTTGATCCAAGGTATTGAACCGAACTTCCCTTTCCATTGCGACCCCAATAAAAATAAGCCACTTTCACTTTTTTTTTTTTTTTTTGGGGGGTTATCCTGGTGGGTAATTTACACAATGTATGATAATTGTACTTATGTGTACCTATACCTAAATAAATTTATTCATGTCCAAGTCTTTGTTGAAATCAGTGTGTGAATCAGTGTGTCGGCACTCGAATTTAATTGGTTACGGAAGGCTATTCGAGTGCCGATCTGTTCGAGTACACAACAGATTTTTCTCAACCAATTTTCTTTTTGGTTGGCTGTTATCACTAACCCTCTTAGACCCCATGGTGACTTGTTTATACAAATACCTGAAGAGAGTTCCAGGGGTCAACGCCCCTGCGGCTCGGTCTGTGACCAGGCCTCGTAATATAAAAAAAACACCAAAAAAAGTGAAGAAACACGAAATAGTTTACATCAAAGTTCTGGCAGGTCGTGTCTGTTTGGTTGAGTGCCGAGCAAACGGTCGATTACTGAGTGACTTGTTTACCAAACAAAGTGTTCAAATACTGAATTGTTCGAGTATAGAGCTGTTCGAGTACCGAGGTTCCACTGTATTAGGTTGCATGTATGGTTTAAGTATATGTAAGAGAATAGATGTAGTGTATACAAAAATTAACTTTCCATTTCATACAGCCAAATACACAAGAATAATAGCCGGCAGATGAGTATCATTATAAGTCAGGTTATTGACCTCTTGTGCACATCACTCAAAATTTTCAGTTAAGTTTTGTTAAGATTGAAATTGTTTTAAATTATGTGCCCTAATTCTAAGTTATATAAAGTGGGAAGAGGTGCTGGTGAATGGCTCTTGATCCAAAGAATGAGAGCTTCACTCTCTGCAAGTGCAGTATGACCCTATGGACTGAATACTTCATAATAATTAATAATAAATACCATAATTATCATTAATAATAATAATAATAGTAGGTACTTTATATGGTAGTTATAAAAAACTAATACTGTAAGATCATTTTCATGTTCTGAATACTGATGGTTTGGTTAACATGTTGATTTGATCCAGTGCTATAATATTTTGTCTACAGCTACAGATCTGGCACGTCAGCTAGAAGGATGGTTAGGACAAGCAGACCTCTCACATGGACCTGCTCGTGCTATAATTGCTCCGTAAGTTATTATGTAAATGTTATTTGCTACCAAACCACGAAAGGGTAATGTCCATGCTTCAGTCCATCCTGTGACTTTTATTCTCTTACTGTAGATTTTTGATTGAAAACTAAATGACTGGTTTTCTTGTTGCTGGTTCTGGTTCTTGTGCTTGTCCCACTGCAATTATTTATGGATATGTAGTTAGAGCAGGGGCTAGGTTTTTTCCTCTTAAAATTTTTATATTAAAAATGTCATTGTACATAGTGTACTTTTGGGGTAGAGTATAGTGAAATGGTTTTCTGCCGAAGATAAAGAAAAGACGTCATTGAAAGCTAAAAAGCAAATCTCTTCAAATACATACTGTGTATGGGTTTCACTTTGCTGCTTTGGAAATAAGTATACAGTACCTACAGAGGCTTATACATATTATAGTGTTGTCAGGTTAAATAAGGTACTGTAGTATAATATTAACCACTAATTACAATGATATATTAATATAAGCTCATACAATATCAGGCAACACAACACACAACATTTAAGGACCACTGCTCTCTTAATTTTGTAAATTACAGAGACTCCCCTACATATGAACATTCGTGTTGCAAACTTTCGATAGTAAGGTCTGTTTTATTAAATTTATATTATATCACTGTTTGTTTTATTAAATTTATATTATTTGAAAACTTCATTATAAATATTATAAACTTCATTTCATTTCATTTTGTTTTCTAGTGTACAGTATGTATTTTTCCTGTGTTCATGTATACTGTATACATACATGTGTTGGACTTATGAACAAGTGGATTTACGAACGATCGATCGGAACAGAACCTGTTCATAAGTAGAGGAGACTCTGTAAATATTAGATCCTGGCCTCTACTCAGGAACATTTACCATGCTGTTCTGTATATTTTTGTACTGTATTTGAATTTGTACTGAATCTTTCTAGTCAAATTTTCCAGCATTGGTCAAACTCTCGACATAGTAGAACTATGCATGTTTAGTCAAAGAAAACGAGAAACTAAGAAAAAATAATGAGTAAAAGAAAGGACCACCTTACATACCTTAAAGCAAAGTCAAAACTATATGAAAAAAATATTTCAGTCATAGGTGTGGTATATATGGTATACTAGTACTAATAATATTTTAAAAAACCTCATATTACATTCAGCTTTATGAAAATACATAAATAAAAAATGAATAAAATATAAAAAAATATAATACAACCACCCTGTTTTTACATTCCTTTCCAACATAATCCAGTTTTATCTTCCATCATGACTTTGTCCTTAATAAATTATTTTCCATTTTCCTCGTCTTGATTGGTTTTTAGTATTACCTCACTGATGTGATGACTTGTAGCTGTGTGATAGTGTTGCAAGTGCTTTAGAAAACTAATAGGTTGAAGAATTAGACACTTTTAGAGAAGAAAAAGGCACAATGCTGTGACTGGAACAATACACAAAAATAACCCACATTTAGCAGAGAGAAGCTTATAATATAATAATAATAAATAATATCTTTATTTCTACAAGTACATGTACAAGGTATACAGACCATAGCTGACATCAATGACATACTACTATATAGAAGGGCGCTTGTTATGTAGAGCATTTCCCGCAAATTAGGTCAATTTTATCCTGGGATGTGACCCACACCAGTCCACTAACACCCAGGTACCCATTATTACTGATGGGTGAACATAGACTACTGGTGTAAGGAAACACGCCCAATGTTTCAATCCTCGCCGGGAATCGAACCTGGACCCTCACCGTGTGAAGTGAGAGCTTTTGCCACCAGGCCACAGGCCTGGCGTTTCGGTCCGACTTGGTCCAGGTCAGACTGAAACATCATCGTAAGTTCCCCTCTCCTATTACTTGGAGTTTACTTGGAGAGAGTTCCGGGGGTCAACGCCCCCGCGGCCCGGTCAGTGACCAGGCCTCATGGTGGATCAGGGACTGATCAACCAGGCTGTTACTGCTGGCCGCACACAGTCCAACGTACGAACCACAGCCTGGCTGGTCAGGTACTGACTTTAGGTACTTGTCCAGTGCCTGCAGGTGTGCAGTGTGTGCAGGTTATTTTTGTGTATAGACACTTTTGCAACATTTAAGAATCTTGACTGTAGAAATGCTTTGTCATCAAGTGACTTCCTCAGTCTGGTACACCAATGAATGGTGGAAGATGAGGAGGAGTTTGAGGATTACCTCAAACTTGCATTTGGAAGAACCTATGTTTATTTGCCAGGGCAAGTCTCCTTGCACTTGCTGCCCCAGATCACCTAGCAGTAAATAGATACCTAAGAGTTAGTCATCTGTTTTGTGCCACATCCTAGGGAAGAGAGCCTAGGGACCCCAATAAAAATAAGCCTCACTGCTTGAGTTTTTGACATATCCTGGGTTGTTAACCCTCCATGTGAAATAATTATAAAAAAGTCTTCTTCAGCTATCCTGGGTTGTTAACCCTCCATGTGAAATAATTAAAAAAAAGTCTTCTTCAGCTAGAAATATTGTACTAATTTTTGGTGTATTTCAGACATGCGGGGTATCAGTACAGCGGAGCTGTGGGTGCCTATGCCTACCGACAAGTGTCCCCAGTTGTTGTGTGAGTGTTTGAGTCCATGTATGTAGACACCACTTGGTGTCTACATTCTTGAACAATTCTTATTTGAATCACCTGAAGATTTGTCCTCCCAGAGAGAACTGTGAAACAGTTATGCAATTGTTGAATTATGCTAAAACTTGCCTCATATTTAACCTATCCTTGCTAAAATTTACATATATGGGAATATAGTATAAAATAGTTTAATTTACCTAACCTGTCTTAAGAATTTGCATATCAGTAACTATACCAGTACAGTGGACCCCCGAAAAGTTATTTAGGTTTTGGTATTATAATGTAATTCTCGTGAAGATATGACAGTATGGTAAATCTTAAATAAAATGTGAAGAATATCTTGTATATGTGAAGCAAAGCTTGTTAAATGTTTTGCCATCTGCAAGGCTTACTGGTTCTTTCTTAATTCAATGTGCTATACATTTGGCTTCCCTTTCCTGGGTCTTTCATTAGTTCTTATTCCTGTTACTGTATATTTCCTTTCCAGTTTAGTAGGCCTGTTGTAGAACAGGCAACAGGGATGGAGAGTCCCGTAACCATTAAAGTTATAGCAGGTATAACTGCCACTGTCTAGTATACAAGCGATAGATTCCCCATGTATATTTATTTGCCAGCAGGTGCGCTTGACTATGATGCTGCCATGAGCTGTTGTTCCCTTTGGTAACTGAGCAAATGATCATGACAGTAAAAATGTAATAAGGATCCTGGGAAACCAGTTAGCCAGACCACAATGGAGGCGGGAAGTACAGTACCTGCACTCTAAAGGAGGGGTGGGGGATATTTGCAATTTTGGAAGGGCATCTGAACTGAAGTATCTACGTGCCTCTGGCAAGACAATGATAGAGTGAATAATGGTGAAAGTGTTTCATTTTTGGGTTCACCTTACCTCGGTGGGAGACGGCCAGCTTGTTCAAAAACAAAATGTTCATAGAGTGTAAAGGGAAAGCACTTACTACAATAGAGAAGGAAGCTAAAAATTAAGTGTTGAACCTGAAAGTTAAATGGATAATAAGTTAAGATTAATGTTTATGTGGAAGGTCAGCCAGTACAGTACCTGTGAAGTGTTTTATAATTTGAAACTGGTTCTTTTCTTATGCAGGAGAACAGGAAATCATGGGGTTTATAAATTCCCGTTGAATATGGAATTCAGATTATGATATGACGTTCAGGTGGTCCCCAACTCATGATGGGGTTATGTTCCCACGAACCCATTGTAAGTTGAAAATATTGCAAGTCAAATATCAATATGATATTCTAAATAAATAAATAAATTACTGTCACTGAATAAGTAAATAAACAAATAATTAATGTAACTAATTAAATACCAGTATTGAAAAGCAAATATATGAATACAATTTATGGACTTTCTGCCTTCATGCTGAGTAATTACAGTATCTTAAATTTCATC
>WNWK01058867.1:0-10334 GCA_009830355.1 Cherax destructor | reverse complement strand
CGAAGCTTGACTGACTTACTGAATGATTTGACTGACTTACTGAATGCTTTATTGTTAGGCACTCAGTACAACATCGATTTTGTTCCAGAATCTCAAATCCACCCAGCCCAGTAGGGCCACAGCATAACTTCCCTCTCTTCACAATCATCCAAAACATCAGCCCCACAATTTAAGGTAAATCTATTATTTCTGTTACATTTGTAGTCTTAAGCAGTAAAAACAACATAATACATCACGATAATGAACTACAATTAATACTTTTTATATTTGAAAGATTGTTGGTCAAAAAAACTTGTTTGGTTTTTTTGGGGACTCTCAGACCGCCCCCTTTTTTTCCCAAAGTTTTTTTTAATTATCTAACACGATTTTTTCAGGACTGTAACTACCGTGCTAAATGAGGGTCTACTGTACCCAAATGTTCTTGGATGAAACACTTTGGGGCACAGTATTGCATTAAAACATACACAACAATGGAGACACAGAAAGGGTTTCAACAGCTGAAAAGGTACCAAGTGTTTAGGTGAAACAAGGGGGTTGTCACTGAAAAGTTTTTTAAAGAAAAAGGGATCACACAGCTTATCCCCGCATTATGTGAACAACAGATTTCCACAGAGTCAAAGTCAACAAACAGGCATTAAAGGGAGAGAAAGTAAAAATCGGCTGCTCTCCCAATAGCTGAGTAAGTTATCCAATAAATTAAAAACCAAGGCAAATTATTTGATCAAGGCCACAAAGGTCTTTCATAAAACAGTGTTACAAAGACTGAAAAAGAAACCCCATGCCAAAATACAGTTAGGCTGGATTTTTCCAAAGTTCTGAAGCAGAAATTGACCTAGCCAGACACTGTTGGTTAGGAAATGGGAAAAAAAAGTAGAAGCTGGGGTGTGATGATTTGCCTAAGTCAGTGCAGACCCGGGGAATTAAAGTACAGTTGCAGCACTGAAGGCAGCCAAAGGGCAAGTTAGCCTGCCCTGACATAGGGCGGAATATGTCCAATTGATTTAATCTTTGGGAAATGATTACTATCACTGTTTTTTGGGAAAAAATATAAGTAAAATATGTTACTTGCTGAAAACAGCTGGGGCCATATGATATGTGCTCCAACCCTCTCAAAGCGGAAAGAAGCTGATATTGATTTAGTAGAAATATACTAGTTACAAGAATAACTGCTGATCATGTACCACAGCAAAAATTATATTACTGAAAGAAATGAATGAACCAGTTGATGTTTTGGGAAATTTTGATGCGATAGGTATTGATGAAAAAAACCAAACCCAAGGAGTCTGAGATTATAACCAAATTTGGACACTGTCAAATATGAAGATGGGGACAGTATTGTTTGGGGTTTCCCTGGAAATTTAAATCCCCACATCACTGAATTATCGCATGGCTTTCAAACAAATAAAGAAAATACACGAGCTCAGGAAGAATCGGGGGCTGACTGTCTATGATAATATCATACAAGAACAGTTAGACAGTAAATTCATTGAGGAAATAGTCGAAGATAAGTTGAAGACAGATGCTCATTATCTACCGCACCATGGAGTCAGGAAAGATTCTGAAATCACTCCACTATGTTCTTCTTTCTTTCAATACGTCGGCCGTTTCCCACCGAGGCAGGGTGGCCCAAAAGGAAAAACGAAGTTTCTCCTTTTACATTTAGTAATATATACAGAAGGGGTTACTAGCCCCTTGCTCCCAGCATTTTAGTCACCTCTTACGACACGCATGGCTTACGGAGGAAGAATTCTATTCCACTTCCTTATGGAGATAAGAGGAAATAAGAACAAGAACTAGTAAAAAATTAGAAGAAAACCCAGAGGGGTGAGTATATATATGCTTGTACATGAATGTGTAGTGTGATCTAAGTGTAAGTAGAAGTAGCAAGATGTACCTGAAATCTTGCATGTTTATGAGACAGAAAAAAGACACCAGCAATCCTACCATCATGTAAAACAATTACAGGCTAACTCCACTATGTGTTGTATACAATTGCAGCGCACGTGCAAATAAAGATGTAGCAAGCCTTAATGACTGTCTGATGACCGGACCCTCACTAACTGAGAAGCTTGGAGACGTGCTTATGAAATTTCGCACAAATCCATATGCCTACACGGCTGATATTTCCAAAGCTTTCTTAAGAGTAGGACTGCAAGATATAGATAGAGACTATACTCGATTCTTGTAGCTAGAAAATCCACATGATCCTCAAAGTCCTGTGAAAACTTATCGTTTCAAGTTAGTATTATTTGGTGCAACATCCTCTCCATTATTACTAGAAGCTACTCTTAATACACATTTGAAGAAATCTGAAAGTCCCTTCAAAGAAATCTTAAAGAAAAGTTTCTATGTGGACAATCTTCAAGGTACTGTGAATAAAGAGGAGGATTTGAAATCCTTATACATAGAAGCTAACAAGGAGATGAAAGAAGCAAATATGCCTCTAAGGATGTGGAATACTAATTCAAATCAATTAAAAGAACTTATCAAAGAAGATTTCCCTGAAGCTGAAATTCCTGAATGCAACAACATGCTTGGACTTAATTGGAACACACAGGAAGACACTTTGAGTCTCAAAAGGATAAACAATAAATCAAGCAGTACACTCACTAAATGTAGTTTACTGTCAGAGGTATCACAATGTTTTGATCCTCTAGGACTTGTCTCACCAATTACCATAAAAGGTAAAATGCTTGTACAAGATGCTTGGAAGCTCAAAATAGGTTGGGATGAGAACTTGCCTCTAGAAATGAGTCAAGAATGGGATGAAATATCCAAGGAGTTTAAACAATTTCATCAAATTAAATTTCCCAGACAAATAGGTCAAGAGGGAAACAAGTACACATTACATGTGTTCTGTGATGCGTCAACCAGAGGTTATGGCGCTGTAGCTTACATGAGTAATGCTGACGGAAGTACTTTAATTACTTCAAAGGCCAGGGTTGCACCCTTGAAGGTCAGAACAGTATCACAATTGGAACTGACAGCACTCTATGTAGGTACAAAATTAGCTGTCTATCTCAACAAAGTACTTTATCATCTCACTATTGAAAAAAACGTGATCTGGAGTGACAATGAAGCAGTTCTCCAGTGGTTAAGAAATAATAAGAGTAAGTTGGTCTATGTACAGAATAGAGTAGCAGAAATAAGAGAGATGCAGAGAGACTATCGCTTTCTCCACGTCTCTACACAAGAGAACCCAGCTGACATGTTGTCACGTGGTGTCCCACTCAAGAAATTTGTGGATAATAAATTATGGCTCCACGGACCTAACTGGCTCTCTAATGAAAATAACTGGCCACAGCAAAAAGCTTACATTATGCCAGAAGAAACAGTCTGCTTGAACACAGCAGATTGGGTGTACATGTGAAAAACCCCTTAGTATGCAGAGCATTTCAGGCAAACTTAAAAATTAACTTAAGATTAGGAAGGCAATAATAGTTCATATGATCATTAGAAAGGCGGGGTAGGGGGCATTCTCGAAAAGGTTGGAGGGAAGGGGTAAAGGAGGTTTTGGGGCGAGGGGCTTGGACTTCCAGCAAGCATGTGTGAGCGTGTTAGATAGGAGTGAATGGAGATGAATGGTTTTTGGGACCTGACGAGCTGTTGGAGTGTGAGCAAGGTAACATTTTGTGAAGGGATTCAGGGAAACCAGTTAATTGATTTAGTTGGACATGAGTCCTGGAAATGGGAAGTACAATGCCTGTACTTTAAAGGAGGGGTCTGGGATAGTGACAGCTGGGAGAGACTTATTCTCAGCTGTCGTATCTGAGCGCCTCTGCAAAGACAGTGATTATGTATGAATGAGGTGAAAGTGTTGAATGATGAAAGTTTTTTGTTTTTTGGGATTTTCTTTGTTTTTGGGTCACCCTGCCTCGGTGGGAGACGGCCGACTTGTTGAAAAAAAAAAATGATCATTAGATAAGTAACAGTGAGTACAAGAGAATTAAATATTCTATTAGGTAATGCTACATTGCTTTGATAAGTCTAGTAGAGAATAATTACACTATTGAATTAGTTTATAATGATTACAGTATTACAATAGAACAATTTAAAACAATTTACAATATGATGTATTACAATTTAGTACTACTTAAAACAATGAAATTTAGACATCCTAATTTTGAAGTAGTGGGTAAGTGGTTGAGCAATCCTCAGCACAATATAAGTAGCTTTTGAGTAATTGGTAGGTATTAGGTATGGTTTGTCTGGCTAATTTTGGGTTATGAGGTGATTTCTTAGTAGGGCCTTAAACTGATTTGCAGACAGGGGTCCTTTAGTGTGTTCTGGCAATGACTTCCAGATCTTCGGGCCCTTTACGTGCATAGCATTTTGGTATCGAAGAGTGATTTGTGTCTTGTATTATGGCTGTGTTCTGTTATAGTTATCAAGGATGAGCTTGAGAGGAGGGTTTATATTTGAGTATAGTTTTCTGTGTCTGTAGTAGGCACAATAATAAGTGTGGATGTTTTGTATATTAAGCAAGTAAAAAGGCTCTTGAAAAGTGGTGGAGTGTATCGTCTAATGCAGGAGTTGGTAATTAATCGTACTGCAGATTTTTGTTGGGTTATTAAAGGCTTAAGGTGATTTGCTGTGGTTGAGCATATAATTTATTTCCCCTCTGTTCTCCTTTTTATGGTCTACCTGAAGCTCACAACTTGGAGGTCCTCTGTGCCCCATTAATACATTTTTTCCTATAGGTTCTCTCATCCTCTTGCCTTTTGGCTTACTAAAATAAATTATTATGTACTTATTTTTTATTTTTGCTTTTGCACAACTTGCTCACTCTCAGGACATCATTGAAGGAGTGCAGCCACAGTTCACTTATAAAATGTTCATTTTCAATGTGTTTCTTTTTTTTTCACAAAAGTTCCTCTTGATTTCACTTTTCTTAGATTAGGAGAAACATTATCCCATGTGGGTTACACAGCACCTGGAGAGTGGGAGTTAATCAGGTTTGATCCAAGTAAGGGAAGGGTAGCTCTGTTTCTGTATATCAAGAACCATTCACCAGTATCAAGACACCCCTCTGCCCCTTTTTTTCTTTAACCCTTAAACTGTCCAAACGTATATATACGTTTGCTCGTGTTGCGCTCCGAACGTAGATCTATGTTTTATTTTTCATTTCTTCAAATTTGGCACAATAGGCCTGAGTCGCCTATACATGCGAGAATGGGTCTGCACCCTCAGTGTGCACCATAGTATTAAAAAAATCTGGGAGCACTTAGTACCTTGTGGGAGCACCAGTTTAATTGAGCGCCAGCTAGAGCAAATAGCGTGGCAAACACCAGTGAAAGGGTTAAATAAGCTATATTTCCTAATGGATCAAAACTTCAGAGTTGTATGACCCTAACAGTTCTAGCACTTTTGAGTAATAATCATCATAATGAACATAATAGACTAGGGGCATTTATGATTTTGTATACGTACTCTTATTGTAAAAATTAATAGGACTATTATTTCTCAGATTCATAACATGTATTGGTTAGATGGAGGTCATGCAGGTGGTAGCAAGACATGGATTACGGCACCTGCCGTCTTAAAGTCTCTTGCTGCTTTAAAGCACATAAGTATCTACATACATGTTACACCTTATCAGGTAGGAATATATTTTTTTTATTTTATTGGTAAAAAATTTCAAAGTGATTATAGTATAAATCCAGATTCAGTAGAAATATCATTGAATAAATACAACTCTTGCATTACAGGTACGAGATGAGCAAAGGCCATGGATAAGAAAGGAATGTAAAGCATTTTATGACATTTTGCGTAGAGCAGGAGCCAAGGTCAATTACTCTCTCCATTTTGAAGATGAGCCAGCTTCTTTAATGTTGCATTTTAGAATTCTAAACAAGTTTATCTGAGACATCCTGTATTGTTACCTTTACAGCAATGTAAATTATGTTATATAAAATTGTCGAGGGTTTCTTACAGGATACTGGTCTCAATTTTCAGTAAGATAATCATGTTCAAGCACTTTTAAATAATAATGTGTACATACTTGGTATACATTATACTGACATAAGGATTATTTGTATCTTATATTCTAATTACATTCATGCAGAAGCACTAAGCCCATGGGGGTCATACGATGCCTGGAAAATGGGAGGTAATTGAGTTTGATCTAACAATGGTGATTGATAATTCCAATCCCATGGAGCAAGAGCCCTTCACCAGCATCAAGGCACCCTTGAAGAAAAGATAGCAATCAATAGTAAGACTGTATTGATAATAGCTCCATGCAGCAAGTTTTAGACAGAGGGCTTGAGCAGTTTCCACGAGAGACATGGTATGGCAATGCCAGCTGCTCAAGAAGAGAAATTACAGGAAGGTGTAATGTAATTACAGAAATGTGACAAGGCTTTTTTTTTTTATATAACACTGGCCACCTCCTGAGGTAGGGTGACCTTCACTCGATCACAGTCTTGCCAGAGGTGTGCCAACATTATAGCTCAGCTCCCTTCGGCAATATCCCCACTCCTTCAGAGTGCAGACACTGTACTTACCACTTCCAGGACTCAAGTCCAGCTAACAAATTTCCCTGAATCCCTTCATAAATGTTACCTTGCTCGCAGGTCAAGTCGTAAAAATAGTCACTTAGCCTCCACTCCTGTCTAAAACACACACACACACACACACACACAAGGAATCGTTCAAGACACTGTACACCGTGTACGTCAGGCCCATACTAGAATATGCAGCACCAGTCTGGAACCCACACCTGGTCAAGCACGTAAAGAAACTAGAGAAAGTGCAAAGGTTTGCGACAAGGTTAGTTCCACAACTCAGGGGTCTGTCCTATGAAGAAAGGTTGAGGGAAATAGGACTAACAACACTGGAGGAAAGAAGGGTCAGAGGAGACATGATAACGACATACAAAATACTGTGGGGAATTGACAAGGTAGACAGTGACAGGATGTTCCAGAGAGGGAACACAGAAACAAGGGGACACAACTGGAAGCTGAAGACTCAGATGAGTCAAAGGGATGTTAGGAAGCATTTCTTCAGCCACAGAGTAGTCAGGAAGTGGAATAGTCTAGAGAAAGATATAGTGGAGGCAGGAACCATACATAGTTTTAAGACAAGGTATGATAAAGCTCATGGAGCAGGGAGAGCAGAGACCCAGTAGCGGACAGCGAAGAGGAGGGGCCAAGAACTGAGTCTCGACCCCTGCAACCACAATTAGGTGAGTACAATTAGGTGAGTACACACACACACAGACACACACACACAGAAAGGTTAAGGGAAATCGGCCTGACGACACTAGAGGACAGGAGGGTTAGGGGAGACATGATAACGACATATAAAATACTGCGAGGAATAGATAAGGTGGACAGAGACAAGATGTTCCAGATAGGGGACACAGAAACAAGGGGTCACAATTGGAAGTTGAAGACTCCTATGAGTCAAAGGGATGTTAGGAAGTATTTCTTCAGTCATAGAGTTGTCAAGAAGTGGAATAGCCTAGAAAGCGACGTAGTGGAGGCAGGAACTATACATATTTTTAAGACGAGGTTTGATAAAGCTCATGGAGCAGGGAGAGAGAGGACCTAGTAGCAATCAGTGAAGAGGTGGGGCCAGGAGCTATGACTTGACCCCTGCAACCACAAATAGGTGAGTACAGACACACACACACACACACAGGGAGAGGGAGAGGGAGCAGAGGAGCTATGTGTACCCCTAACAACAATCTTCAACACATCTATCGAAACAGGGCAACTACCTGAGGTATGGAAGACAGCACATGTAGTTCCAATTTTTAAAAAAGGAGACAGAAACGTAGCACTAAACTACAGACCAGTGTCACTGGAATGTAGAGTATGCAAGGTCATGGAGAAGATTATCAGGAGAAGAGTGGTGGAGCACCTAGAAAGGAATGAGCTTATCAATGACGGCCAACACGGTTTCAGGGACAGGAAATCCTGTGTCACAAACCTACTGGAGTTCTATGACAGGGTGACAGCAGTATGACAAGAGAGAGAGGGGTGGGTAGATTGCATATTCTTGGACTGTAAGACGGCGTTTGACACAGTCCCACACAAGAGATTAGTGCAGAAGCTGGAGGACCAGGCAGGGATAACAAGGAAGGCACTACAATGGATCAGGGAATACCTGTCAGGAAGACAGCAGCGAGTCATGGTCCGTGGCGAGGTGTCAGAGTGGGCGCCGGTGACGAGTGGGGTTCCACAGGGGTCAGTCCTAGGACCGGTGCTATTTCTGGTATTTGTGAACGATATGACGGAAGGAATAGACTCCAAAGTGTCCCTGTTTGCAGATGATGTGAAGTTGATGAGAAGAATTCAATCGGACGAGGACCAGGCAGAACTACAAAGGGATCTGGACAGGCTGCAAGCCTGGTCCAGCAATTGGCTCCTGGAGTTCAACCCCACCAAGTGCAAAGTCATGAAGATTGGGGAAGGGCAAAGAAGACCTCAGACGGAGTACAGTCTAGGGGGCCAGAGACTACAAACCTCAATCAAGGAAAAAGATCTTGGGGTGAGTATAACACCAGGCACATCTCCTGAGGCGCACATCAACCAAATAACTGCTGCAGCATATGGGCGCCTAGCAAACCTAAGAACAGCATTCCGACATCTTAATAAAGAATCGTTCAGGACCCTGTACACTGTGTACGTTAGGCACATACTGGAGTATGCAGCACCAGTTTGGAACCCACATTTAGCCAAGCACGCCTCTTTAAGGGGGGCTCCTTGACGTGGTAAAGAGGCTATCGGTCTGAGGAATTGGACCTTTTGGTCTTCTTCCTCAGACCGAACCTAATTACCCCCCAATCCCCCCTCCCTTTTCCCATCTCCCCCATCCTCCCTTTTCCCTTTCCTCCTCCTCCTCCTCATCCCTCCCTTATTTCCTTCCCAGTTTTACCCTGGGAGCTTCTCTCCTCAGGCATTCTAGTTCCTAGGTAGGGGGAAGGGTATCGTAGTCCATCCAATTCCGTTGAGGTCCTTGGCGGTGGTGTAGTTTGCCGTGGAATCTGGATCGCCTGGGGATGTCCCGATCCCTCTCCGGTCACCCGGGGGGTGGCTTTGGGTATCTTTCGGGCGACGGGTGTATCTCTGGAGGCCACCTTTCGGATTCCGGGGGTGGTGGCCGAAGGCGGTATGCTTTGTGGCGGATATCCGGCCGCCCTCTTTTGTCCGCCGAGATGGCTCGGTGGATGTGAGTTGCTATCCCGGATTGCTGGTTTACTGGCGTGAAGGGTAGGGTATGCACGGGTTCCATGCAGCATCTGCACTACTTGCGGTGTTGAGGTCCTCTTGGGCACGGAGGGGGATTTGCGCTCCCTTTCATTCCTCCTAGGACCTATTCCTCCACGTTCCCCCTTTTTTATTCTTTTTTTTATTTTTATTTTCTTTTCTTCTTTCTTTTTTTCTTAAAAATAAAAAGAAAGAAGTAACTCAACCATGGCTGACCCAATCCATGAACCCACTACCCCCGGGCCCCTTCCTGATACCGCACCCAGTACTGACCCTGCCTCGTTAACGGATGACTCTTTGGACACCTCTCATGCCCCTGTACCTCTTGCTGGTGCTGGTTCGTCACCTGCTTCAGGTACCAGGGTCCCGACTGGCCCTTTCGATACGTCTGACCTTCGCTCTTCTCTGACCTTGATTCCGGCTTCTCCCTCGACGGTGCGGCAATTTTCGAATCGCTCGCCCGTCTCCCATCGGACCACCCCCGGTCCCACACAAAAACGACCAAGACCCACACATGACGATTCGACACTCCCTTCTCGTTCATCGCAGAAACGACCAGCTCGTCACTCACTCCCCTTAAAAACTCTGTTTCAAACTACTCAATGGACAAAGTTTTTTACTCTTCGTCCAACTTCTCCTAATACCTATCTTTCAGACCATAGTATTGGTAAGGCTCTACTACGCCATGTTGGTCAAAACATCTCATTTCACGCTCTCAAGAGCGGCACTCGCATCATCACGGTCCAGAATGCTGGCCAAGCTCGTGATCTTTCTCTTCTTACGACCATTGACAATACACCTGTTACTATTGACAAGCACCATTCCCTCAATTCTTGTTGTGGTTCTGTCATTTTGCCCCACACCATTGTCCAACGGAATTTCCAGACATGTGGTGATGACATTTTCGAGCAGCTTGAGCTCCAAGAACTCCCTATCCTTAAAGTTGACACTTTTGTCCTCCCAGCCAATAAGCGAAGACGTTATCCTTGCAATATAGCTCGTCTAACGTTTGACTGCCGAGAACTGCCACCTTCGGTCTACATTGCAGGTCAACGTTTACAAGTTCGAAGTGACCCCTACACCGCAGCAGTGTAGAAACTGCTGGCGTTTTGGTCATCC
>WNWK01058866.1:0-10335 GCA_009830355.1 Cherax destructor | reverse complement strand
GACCATCATGTGTTTGTTAGCAAGCCAGTGGTGGCTGGTACCACTGTGACATCTGGCTATCCCGTGCTTCCTAGCAAGCCAGTGGTGGCTGGTACCACTGTGACAACTGGCCATCCTGTGCATGCTAGAAAGCCAGTGGTGGCTGGTACCACTGTGACAACTGGTCATTCCATGCTTGCTAGCAAGCCAATGGTGGCTGGTACAACTGTGACAACTGGCCATTCCGTGCTAGCTAGCAAGCCAGTGGTGGCGGGTACCCCTGCGAAAACTGTTCCGCCTGTGGTTGTTATTAAGCCAGAGGTAACCGGAGCCACTGATGTTACCAGTGATACCTACGGTAATTCAGGAAGTAGAGAAACAAATAATTTGGTTGTATTTATTTCGAACATTCCTTATCAGTGTGACTATCACTTAATGAAAGAAATATTTACAAAATGTGGTGCATTACAGAAATTCACAATGCCCCGGGGAGAGAAGGGTCACCGGGGGTACGCATTTGCCCAGTATGTAAACTACATTTCATGTGCTGAAGCCTTAAAGCTTAATGGGCATGAAGTCTCAGGCCCTAAAGGTGAGAATCCCCGTCGCCTGAATGTGGTTCGCTCACGGAAGACGTCTATGGTTCATTCACAGATGACCCCTGTGGATCACTCACAGAATACCCCTGTGGATCACTCACAGAATACCCCTGTGGATCACTCACAGAATACCCCTGTGGATCACTCACAGAATACCCCTGTGGATCACTCACGCAACACCCGTGTGGTTCACTCACAGAACACCCCTGTGGATCACTCACAGAACACCCCTGTGGATCACTCACGCAACACCCCTGTGGATCACTCACAGAACACCCCTGTGGATCACTCACGGAACACCCGTGTGGTTCACTCACGGAACACCCGTTTGGTTCACTCACAGAACACCCCTGTGGATCATTCATAGGCCACCCCTGTGGTTCACTCACAGAACACCCCTGTGAAAACTGTTCCGCCTGTGGCTGTTATTAAGCCAGAGTTAACCGGAGCCACTGATGTTACCAGTGATACCTACGGTAATTCAGGAAGTAGAGAAACGAAAAATTTGGTTGTATTTATTTCAGTGCTCTCAGGGGTAACTATGGTATATCAACACTGTTCTCAGGGGTAACTATGGTATATCAACACTGTTCTCAGAGGTAACTATGGTATATCAACACTGTTCTCAGGGGTAACTATGGTATATCAACACTGCTCTCAGGGGTAACTATGGTATATCAACACTGCTCTCAGGGGTAACTATGGTATATCAACACTCTCTCAGGGGTAACTATGGTATATCAACACTGTTCTCAGGGCTAACTATGGTATATCAACACTGCTCTCAGGGTAACTATGGTATATCAACACTGTTCTCAGGGCTAACTATGGTATATCAACACTGCTCTCAGGGTAACTATTGTATATCAACACTGTTCTCAGGGCTAACTATGGTATATCAACACTGCTCTCAGGGGTAACTATGGTATATCAACACTGCTCTCAGGGGTAACTATGGTATATCAACACTGCTCTCAGGGGTAACTATGGTATATCAACACTGTTCTCAGGGCTAACTATGGTATATCAACACTGCTCTCAGGGGTAACTATGGTATATCAACACTGTTCTCAGGGCTAACTATGGTATATCAACACTGCTCTCAGGGGTAACTATGGTATATCAACACTGCTCTCAGGGTAACTATGGTATATCAACACTGCTCTCAGGGTAAATATGGTATATCAACACTGCTCTCAGGGTAACTATGGTATATCAACACTGTTCTCAGGGCTAACTATGGTATATCAACACTGCTCTCAGGGGTAACTATGGTATATCAACACTGTTCTCAGGGCTAACTATGGTATATCAACACTGCTCTCAGGGGTAACTATGGTATATCAACACTGCTCTCAGGGGTAACTATGGTATATCAACACTGCTCTCAGGGGTAACTATGGTATATCAACACTGTTCTCAGGGTAACTATGGTATATCAACACTGCTCTCAGGGTAACTATGGTATATCAACACTGTTCTCAGGGCTAACTATGGTATATCAACACTGCTCTCAGGGGTAACTATGGTATATCAACACTGCTCTCAGGGTAACTATGGTATATCAACACTGCTCTCAGGGGTAACTATGGTATATCAACACTGCTCTCAGGGGTAACTATGGTATATCAACACTGCTCTCAGGGGTAACTATGGTATATCAACACTACTCTCAGGGGTAACTATTGTATATCAACACTGCTCTCAGGGGTAACTATGGTATATCAACACTGCTCTCAGGGGTAACTATGGTATATCAACACTGCTCTCAGGGGTAACTATGGTATATCAACACTGCTCTCAGGGGTAACTATGGTATATCAACACTGCTCTCAGGGTAACTATGGTATATCAACACTGCTCTCAGGGGTAACTATGGTATATCAACACTGCTCTCAGGGGTAACTATGGTATATCAACACTGCTCTCAGGGGTAACTATGGTATATCAACTTTGCTCTCAGGGGTAACTATGGTATATCAACACTGCTCTCAGGGGTAACTATGGTATATCAACACTGCTCTCAGGGGTAACTATGGTATATCAACACTGCTCTCAGGGGTAACTATGGTATATCAACATTGCTCTCAGGGGTAATTATGGTATATCAACACTACTCTCAGGGGTAACTATTGTATATCAACACTGCTCTCAGGGGTAACTATGGTATATCAACACTGCTCTCAGGGGTAACTATGGTATATCAACACTACTCTCAGGGGTAACTATGGTATATCAACACTGCTCTCAGGGGTAACTATGGTATATCAACACTGCTCTCAGGGGTAACTATGGTATATCAACACTGCTCTCAGGGGTAACTATGGTATATCAACACTGCTCTCAGGGGTAACTATGGTATATCAACACTGCTCTCAGGGGTAACTATGGTATATCAACACTGCTCTCGCGCTCGCGGACAAAACCAAGAAATTGAAGTGAAATTTTTTTTTACTTAAAACTTAGTCTAAATGAATTTTGTAAGTTGAGAATGACATTTAGAGGAGAAGTTTGTGATGAGAATGAGAGAGAGAGAGAGAGAGCAGTGTGAGGGGGGGTGTAATAGAAGACAAGGAGAAATTAAAGCACACTCACCCAGAATAAAGACGTTATACCGAGACCTTCAAGCAAGAATCTCCTATACTAAGTTCCAAGAAGATCAATCTTTATCCCATCTTCCAACAAGCATGGTGACCCAGGCAACAAATATAGGTATATATATATATATATATATATATATATATATATATATATATATATATATATATATATATATATATATATATAACTTGTCAGTGTTCATGAAGAAACTCAGGAGATTAATTGATCTGTATATTTCGACCCTCTTCTGGGGGTCCTCTTCAGCAGATGTTTTTGACTCCATGTGGGCTCTTTAGCATATAACACCAAAATATGCATGAAAAACACCTGGCTACAAGACATGGAAGAATTATAGGAAGATATGAACAAAATCTTACAGTGGGAAGTGAACATAACGTTCAATGGTGACATGTTCCATCTGCTTAGAAATGGAAAGAATGAATAACCTTCAAGTTACACTGAAAACAAAAGGATCATCAAAGAGGGAGAAAAAAAAGATGAACACGTGAAAGACCTGTGAGTAATAATGTCAGCTGACCTTTCTCTCTCGAAACAATAAAAAAAACAATGAGTCAAATGTCAGAAAACAAGGAAAATGACGGGATGGATAATGAGAACTTTCAAAACATGTATCCTGTTCTGGCTGGCCAGTGGTAAACCATGAACAATAGCTGATGTTAAATACCTATCAGAGAAACAATAACAGTTATATTCCACCAGCTTTTATTGAATTATATGACGAGGAGAGAGAGAGAGAGAGAGAGAGAGAGAGAGAGAGAGAGAGAGAGAGAGAGCGGATTACCAGATATTTCACACAAACTTTCACTCCCCAAATTCGTAAAATCCTCCACAGATTGGAAGATTGTTGAACAACAAAATACAACACCTGTAAACTTGGCTGATACATAACAAACATGGATGACAAAGGTAAAGCATGTATAACTACGAGGCTTCACCTACATGAGGCTTCACAAAGCAATTAAGAGAGTATTTAGTAAGTGTGGATAAAATTGACGTCTCCCTTAAGTGGATGGATAAATGTACATTCAATGTGTGGTGTGACAACACTACTAACACCATAGTTGTAGTGGCACCATGCTTGTAGTGGCACCATGCTTGTAGTGACACCATGGTTGTAGTGACACCATGGTTGTAGTGACACCATGGTTGTAGTTAAACCATGCTTGTAGTGACACCATAGTTGTAGTGGCACCATGCTTGTAGTGGCACCATAGTTGTAGTGGCACCATGCTTGTAGTGACACCATGCTTGTAGTGACACCATGCTTGTAGTGGTACCATAGTTGTAGTGTCACCATGCTTGTAGTGTCACCATGCTTGTAGTGGCACCATGCTTGTAGTGGCACCATGCTTATAGTGGCACCAGTATTGCTCACTCCTTGTATGGTGTGGTAGAGAGCTAGACTCAGGTCTATAGATGGCTAACTTAACACATTACCAAGTGTTAAGCAACTACGTATATATCTTAAATACTACTGTAACACTGGTTAACTAACCTGACCTAACACAAGCTAACTTAACGTAACACAAGCTGACCTGACCCAACAAAACCTGACCTGACCTAACACAAGCTGACCTAACCTAACACAAGCTGACATGATCTAACACAAGCTAACCTGACCTAACACAAGCTGACATGATCTAACACAAGCTGACCTGACCTAACACAAGCTGACATGATCTAACACAAGCTGACCTGACCTAACACAAGCTGACTTAACCTAACACAAGCTGACCTGACCCAACGTATTATTAATATTATAATCAAAAGAAGCGCTAAACCACAAGGGTTATACAGCGCGGCACCTGACCCAATAAAAGCTGACCTGACCTAACACAAGCTGACCTAACCTAACACAAGCTGACATGACATAACACAAGCTGACCTGACCTAACACAAGCTGACATGACCTAACAGAAGCTAACATGACCTAACACAAGATGACATGACCTAACACAAGATGACATGACCTAACACAAGATGACATGACCTAACGTAAGCTGACCTGACCAAACACAACAAAACCTACTCCACAAAATACTCCACAAAAGCCTAGTCCCAGACAGAATTGACTTAATTACTTGTGTAAATCAGCATGATCAGTGACAAGTTAGGATTGACACAGTGATACCAACACAAGCTGGTGATAACAGTGATACCAACACAAGCTGGTGATAACAGTGATACCAACACAAGCTGGTGATAACAGTGGTATCAACACAAGCTGGTGATAACAGTGTTATCAAATCAAAATCAAAAGAAGCGCTAAACCACAAGGGTTATACAGCAAACAGTGTTATCAACACAAGCTGGTGATAACAGTGATACCAACACAAGTTAGTGAGACAGCTAACTTAAGCATCATGGAGGGAGAGGAGAGAGGTAGAGAGCCTTCTGCTTTACTCTCAAGTCCATTTAGTGAGTCTACTGAGAGGGGGGAAGAGCTGAGTTTTAAGATTAAATATCCATAATAGCTTTAGTACTCTCTCTCTCTCTCTCTCTCCTCTCTCTCTCTCTCTCTCTCTCTCTCTCTCTCTCTCTCTCTCTCTAAGCATTATTTAACACCAGAGGACAGGTTAGTGCGTCACCATAGCAACAGTTGGGTGTGTCTAGTGTACATTGTGCGTCACACATGGTGGTGGTGCTGGCGGTGCTTCAAACACCAAGCAACTGACAGAGAGAGAGAGAGATGCGCTCAGTGAACTATCTTACAGTAAGATAGTAGAGCAAGGTAATGAGGCAAGCTGGCTACCACGCAGTGGACACTCATGTGATGAGGGCGTTGTGAGGGGTGGGGGTGGAGGTGAGTGAGGGGTGGGGGTGGAGGTGAGGGGTGAGGAGGGTGAAAGTGAGGGGTGAGGAGGGTGAAAGTGAGGGGTGAGGAGGGTGAAAGTGAGGGGTGAGGAGGGTGAGGGGTTAGAGTAGTTAAAGGATCTGAAAGCATGTTACTATTGCCTAATTCTTGTCTCTTACTGTGTCGTATTTGTGAAAGAAGAAAGAGGAAGAAGAAGGTGGTGTCCCGTAGCTCGGTTGACAGCACACTCGCCTCAATCTGAGGTCCGTGGTTCGATTCCCGGATCAGGTGGAAACATTAGGACATGTTTCCTTAAGATACCTGGTGTCCCTGTTCACCTAGCAGTAAGTAGGTAACCGGGTGTTAGTCGACTGGTGTTGGTCGCATCCTGGGGCCAAATCCTAAGTTGCGGGAAATGCTTTGCATAACCAGGGGCTTTCTATATAGTATGTCACTAATGTCAGCTATGGTCTGTATAAGTTGTATCATGTACTTGGAGAATTATTTTTATAGTGACCCTGAAGAAGATCAATTATGTAATATCACAGTCACTAGCGAAATGGTTATGAAACAAATAGGCCGACTGAAACAAAATAAATCGCCGGGTCCTGATGAACTTTTTGCATGGGTTCTTAAGTATTACAACCTCAGGTTCATGGCCTGTTAACCTGAGTGTAAAAGGGAGCTTGGAACAAAGAAACACAGTAGAAAATGCTTTGAATTTGTATTTCCTTTACCAAGCAATTATGATTATATCAGACTTTTGTCTTTTTCTTCACCAATTATAAGATAGGGGTTTGTACAAGTATATACAAGTATGTACACTATGTACAGAGAGAGTAATAATAATAGTACAAGCCATGGTTGTCAAGGCAAAACAGCAGCCAAAAGACAGAGACAACCTTCCACAACCAGCTCAATGCAGGAAATCCAATGACAAACTGCGAGTGGTATCCACATCACCTTTGTCATTGTCAAACTCGCATTATAATTGGCTGAACCGAGTCATTGATTTGATGATGGGGCCCCATCACCAAACCCTTAACGATGGTTCGCTGGTTGGAGGGGGAGGAGCCTATGTGGGTGTGTTTAACATGCTCCGAATAAAGGTTACGTACTCTTTGCATGCAACACCCCCAACCCAAGAGGGCTCAGGACTAAGCTTCCACCTCAAATGGGTAGAGTGCCGCCATGGCACATTATAATAATGGGACCGCCTTTCCCCTCAACCATCCCGCTCATTAGATAAAGCTAAACTTTTCTCGAGACATAAAGTCCGGCTTTAAACTTAAGAGTGAGACAGCAGACGGTAGGGCTAGCATAGGTCCAAGGTGCCTGCAGTCGGTAGCAGGCACCTCCCCACTAAAAAAAAAAAAAAACACTAGCGTATTATTTTTGCCAGGGATGTGTATAATTTTTACATTGTAGGGTTGCAACCTAATACTCCAATGCATGAGTCTTGTATTGTTGTTTTTCATGTGTTGGATATACACCAGAGGGTTGTGGTCGCTGTAGATGGTGACCACCTGAGAGGACTGGCCCACGTAGACATCAAAATGCTCCAATGCCAGTAGTAGAGCCAGGGCCTCCTTCTCTATAGTGGAGTAGGCCCTCTGGTGTGGTTGGTATTTGGCCGAAAAATATGCCACAAGCTGCAACCCATTGTCCCCAGATTGCAGAAGCACTGCCCCCACCCCCAGACTCACAAGCATCACTCTGCAAAGAAAATGGTTTTGAAAAGTCTGGAGACAAAAGAATGGGTGCAGTACAAAGTAATCTCTTTGCTTTCGTAAAAGCATCTTGACATTCTGTGGTCCAATTAAAGGGAACTTTGTGACTGGTAAGTGAGGTTAGAGGTGCAACAATATCTGCAAAAATTTTACAGAATCTTCTGTAAAACCCTACCATCCATAGAAAACGTTGAAGGGATTTCCTGTCAGGGTGTACTGGATAATTTTTAATGGCCAGAATTTTTGCAAATTTTGGAGCCACTTTGCCACTAACTACTACATGGCCCAAAAAACTAATAGTAGATTGGCCAAAAGATGACTTTGATAAATTAACAGTTAAATGAAAATTCTAGAAGGTCTCAAAGAGAGCCTAAGCCTAAACACATGTTGGTCCCAAGTGTCCGACACAACAACTATATCATCTAGGTAAGCGGCAGTGCCTTCAAGTTCTTTAAGAGCCTGATGGATAAGTCTCTGGAATGATGCAGGCGAGTTTTTCATTCCAAAGGGGGGTCACTGTATACTGATAATGACCTGGAATTACGAAGGCAGAGATTTCCTTCGCTTTATCTGTTAAAGGTACTTGATAGTAACCTTTAAGGAGGTCCAATTTGGATACAAAAGTAGCCTTACCCACAAAGTCGATTACATCATCCAGACGTGGCAGAGGATAGGCATCTGCAACTGTGACCTCATTCACCTTACGGTAATATGTGCACATTCAAAACCCTCCATCAACTTTTTTAACAAGGATGCACTGTGAAGCCCACGGACTAGATGACTCCTCCACTAACCCATGCTCTAACATAAATTCTACCTCCTGCTGAAGTAGCCTCTGTTTTTCAGGATTAGCTCTGTAGGGGAGAGTTTAATAGGTTTAGAGTTTCCAACATCTACATCATGATATCCTAGTGTACATTTTTTCGGCACATCCGAAAAAATATCAGGATAAAACTGTAGGAGTGCAGTTAAATTAGTTACTTGAGACTTGGTCAAACCCAACATTAAAGGGTTAGGGTCCTTGAGGAGGATCGAATTTGGAAGCTTTACATTAATCTCAGAGTGCAAAGAGTCAGGGTCATCAGAGGCAGAGGACAGAGTCATTACTGGGACTTTATCTGGTGTATTAAAGGCTTTAATTTGATTAATGTGGCAAGTTTTGCTTTTTGAGGTCTTGTCAAGGGGAGATACCACATAATTTACATCAGATAATTTACTTACGATTTGCATTGGTCCCGTAAATCTAGCTTTCAAGGTGTGGCCAGGTATAGGCTCCTGTACCAACACCTTATCTCCTGGATGGAAGGAGTGAAATTTTGAGTTTCTGTCATACCTCTGTTTCATCGTATTTTGAGCTGCCTTCAAGTTAGCCTTAGCCAACTGACGTGCTACCTGCAACCTTGAAGAAGGGTTGTAGCTGGTTGTGGAGGCGTCTTCTCTGGAACTGGATTTGACCTGAGCGTCGGTAAGGTGGGGAAGGAAGAAGGATGGGTAAGGATGGAAATTGGGAAATAGGTGGGATGGGGGGGGGAGAGGTTAGGGTTGTAAAGGTAAGTGGCCTATCCACTTTGGTGCAACATAATATGTGTGTGTATGTAGGTAATACATAAGTAAATTTTAAGGAGGATATGTGTTTATCCCATCAGTCCTTTACACAGGCACTGTTGTCTCATAGCATGTGACTGGGGTTGGAAAAAGATATTATTTTAAGTACACTTTAATTTTTTTTTTTTTTTTTTTACTTCAGGCAAGGCTGTGCAACAGGTGGATTTGCTGGGCTACTTTGGTGTTGCTGGGTGGTAGCCGGAGCTGGTCAAGCAGTTTCTGCTGCAACAGGTGGTTTGCTGGGCTCATGATGATTGGTTAGCCGGAGCTGACAAGCTGTTTCTGAGGTGGTGTCCTAGTATAGGAAGTTCGTAGGTGTTACAATGCTGGTTGTAAGATGTAATTTGGAGATGGTAGGTCACCCATAAATGGGGAGTATTTATCTATGCTGTTGAACATAGACTGGATCTGGAGGTATCCACCCTTCTGGTTCGATGGGGAGAACACTCAGAATTATTGGTCGTGGTAGTTATCATTGTGAATGTAGCCTTAACCTTTTTTGCAGAGTCATTCTTTGGGTTGGTGGGGGGTGTGGTGATGATGTAATCGAATGTGTTTAAGGTTGGGGGTTTTCTGTCGGGCATATAGTTCTTTTCATGTCATAAAGCTGTTTTTTCCAAGTTTATCTATCCCCATTAATTGCAGTGATTTCTTGTTGTACATGTGGCTTCACTTCAACTGTCTCTTAACCTGGTCCCAGTGATAAAGCGGAGAGCTTTTTTTCGGGCTCGTTGGCCAGCTTGTTGGTTTTAGTTGTTAGTGATAGGGGTACGCAAAGGGTTTCCAAAGAAATTATCATCTTTATAGGTGCTTCTTGATGTAATTTTATTAATTAATGGTTGAGGGGGTTTCCAGGTTCACTTTTTTTGAATTGTCAGTAGAGTTAAGTAATCTGTCGTCCTTCCCAGGATTTTGTTCGGGTTTTGATATCGACCCTTTAATTTTTATGGAGATACCCCTTTATCTTCTATGGTTGTTTGGGAGAAGCCAATGGACTGATGAGGAC